>OY992894.1:70073361-70113361 GCA_963921405.1 Cepaea hortensis | reverse complement strand
CTGACTGACCAAGTGTGTTGACACGATGCCTCTCTAAATTATACACAGTAATTTAGAAGCATGCTTGAACCGATCATCAAGGTCAGAATAATCAGCGACCTTGGGTATGCAGATGAGGTTGCAGGGTTATTAGCGGGAAGCGAACAGAAATCAACCAGAAGAACTGGTAGAGCAAGTAATTGGGCCAATTACACAATACGGATTTGACATTAACATTCACAAAAACTTAAGCTGTGATCATTACCAATACCGACAATCAACCTCAACGGAGAGAGATTTTTAACAGTTGCATGTCCTTTTACAGGACGGTCCAATCAACGGCGGACATGTTTGGCTGTTTGTAATCTTCTAGGGAATTTAACGTTTAGTAGTTTTCTATTGCATTCTTAACGGTCGACGCTCATACTGTCATGGAAATCAGCGCATAATGATCTGCTTCCAAATTGCATGCTGTCAATTTCTACCCCAGTGTGTCGGAGTTGTGAACCCGCCTAGGCCACAGACACTGATGCAGAGATATCAGAAATGTAATACATTTATCATATTTTCACATGTAAGAGCAGATTATAATAAGTACAGGGTGTATTTTTAATGACTGCGCAGTGTTTGAAAATATTGCCGGTCCAAGTTTTGTATTTACATATTATGTTGCATTAACTTTACGGAGGGTGAATACAAAACTTGGACCAGCAATATTTTCAAACACTGCGCAGTCATTAAAAACACACCCTATAAGGATCCTTTACAACGCACTGGACATAATGCGAATATACTTGAATATACCAATCGACACTGAGGGTAATGTGGTTAGTATCACACCGATCACCTTTACTTCCCAATACATTTCCTGGTACCCACTTTAGTCTAGCTCGACCTGGGAGCCCAGTTCAATTTTTTAAATATGAATCCGCCCGGATGCGGATCGAACCTATGACCACCGTATCGGCAGGCGGGCGGTTAGCCACTACACTACTACATCTACTATTTTACGTTAAATAGTTTGCCGTTGCTTAATGAACGACCGTCGCTCATGCCAACGAAATCAACACACGACGATCTACCCTCAAATCTCCTGCGACAGATATCGAACCCTAGACTCGGAATGTCTTGTAAATAGTTGACTTACTTGTCGGGGGTACCACGGCTGCTAACAGCTTCCACACCAGCGCCAGGAAATGGTAGATGTAGTCCCCGGGTGTGGGCAGCTGGATGTCCACGAAAGTGTAATCGCCATCATCTGCGGGGTCGTTCAAATGGTGTGAATACATGCATACGCTAAACAAGCACATCAATACCATGCCGCAGCTGTATCAGCCACGTATATATCGGTCCTGCGGGCCGGGCCGCCACAGGTCATCGGTCAGTCGGTCAGTTTTCCTACCCCGTTCAACCTCATAAGAGAAGTTATAATTGGGGCTCCGGGTTCAGATTAATAATCATGTGACCAAGTCAGTCGCATTTCGGAAATTAATATGCAAGGGATTGTTGTCCATAGGAGGTATTGGCTTAATGGCTTCATAGATCATAGTCATAGTCATGTATTTATAGGTCTTGGCAGCCTGACAGCCATAGGTCATAGACATACGGTCATATTCATAGGTAATGCTCATAGGTCATAGTCAAAGGTCATATTCAAAGGTCATAGTCGTAGGTCGTAGTCATAGGTCATAGTCATTGTCATGTATTTATCGATACTGCCGACCCGGCAATCATGGGTCATAGTCATAGATCATAGTCATGTATACATCGGACTTGTCGGCGCGGCAGTCATAGGTCATAGTTCAAAAGTCATAGTCATAGATCATAGTCATGGGTGATAGGTCATGGTCATAGGCCATCATCATCATCAAGTGCCGTGCCGGCTGGCGTAGGCGTTCATGGCTCTCCATAGATCTCGGTCTTTGGTTTTCTGGATCAACTCTGCTGCTGATATTCCTCCATGCCACCGTCTCAATCCATCCAGCATCACTTCTCTTGGTCTACCTCTGCCTCTCTTCCCCTCGATCTTTCCAGTTGTTACGATGTTCTCCAATGCCTCTCTTCTCATCACATGACCGAGGAAAGCTGTTTGTCTCTGTCTTATTGTTGTATATAATGTTCTAGTTTCGTTAGCCTGTTTCAGGCAGTCGTCGTTAGTTACTCTGGCAGTCCAAGGAATTCGCAACATTCGTCTCAGGAACCACATCTCTGTTGCTTCTAATTTCTTCTTAATTTGTTCATTTACATTCCAAGATTCACTGCCATACAGCAAAACTGGTTCTACATAGCATTTCATCACTCTCTTTCTTACATTCAGTGATAGTGACTTATTGCATAAGATACTCTTCATTTTCTGAAATGCGGCTTTTGCCTGCCCTATTCTGCTCCTAATCTCTGTTGTACATCTTCCATATGATGTTATAAATGCCCCTAGGTATCTAAAATTATCAACTTGGTTAAGGATTTTCCCTTCTATTTCTATGTCACATTTTGGTGTCACCATTTTCTTTGATATTACCATTGTTACTGTTTTCTTGATATTCAAGGAGAGTCCTTTCCTTGCACTCTCTGTTACTACAACGTCTAATAATTGTTGTAGGTCTGTTGAATTATCCGCCACCAATACTGTGTCATCTGCATAGCGTATATTATTTATATTATAACCTCCAACTAGTATTCCTGGCATCTCTTTGATCCCTCTCATTATTACTTCGCTATAAAGGGAGAAAAGATCTGGTGACAAGACACACCCTTGTCGTACTCCTAGCTTTATCTGTTCGTAACTACCCTCTTTATTTCCCATTTTAATTGCTGCTACTTGGTTCCAGTAAATATTCTTTATTATTCTTAAATCTTTTCCATCAGTGTTGATATCTTCCAACATTTTAATCAGTTCATCATGTTTTACTTTATCAAATGCCTTAGTATAATCTATGAAGCACAAATATATGTCTCTCTGTTTCTCTATTGACCTTTCTATTAGTGTCCGTAATGTATAAATTGCATTGTTTGTGCCCTTTCCTTCCACAAATCCATACTGTTCTTCACTAATTTCCATTTTTATTTTCTTTTTGGTTCTTCTCATTATGATTCTGAGTAGAAGCTTAGTGATATGGTTTATAAGGTTAATTGTACGAAAATCTTCACAATCAATTGCTCCTGGTCTTTTTGGTATAGCTATAAATACAGATTTCAGCATATCACTGGGTAAATATCCACTGCTGTAAATATCATTCAACATTTTGGTTAATATATCTACTCCAAATTCTCCCAATACTTCTAATTCTTCTATTGTGATTTCATCTGGCCCAGCTGTTTTTCCATTCTTCATACGTTTCATAGCATCAGCGACTTCTTCTTTCAGAATAGGTGGACCTTCTAAGTTACGATCTTCTGTTAATTCTTCCCTTTCTCCTTCATATAATTCTCTTATATACTCATTCCACCTCTTCATTATAGCATCTTCCTCTAATATTATCTTTCCTGTTTTTGATTTCAAACACCCTGCATTTATTCTTATTTTTCTTCCTGTAAGCTCACTGATTTGTCTGTGCATATTTTTTGTATCTTTAATGGAATTTAATTCAATTTTTTTGCATTGCTCGTTTAACCAACTTTCTTTAGCCTTCCCACATTTATCTTTTATTTCTTTATTTATCTTAGCGTATTCTTGTTTGTCATTTTTACTCTGTTTTCTTTTGTCCATCAGTTTTAAGATATCATCATTCATCCATTTTTTCTTAGCTATTTTGCCTCTCTCCGGTAATACTTCTTTGCTAGTTTGATGAATGGAGTCCCTTAACATTTCCCATTGTTCATCTATACTCTGTATTTTAGTTATTGCATTGTACCTATTTTTCACAGACACTCTGTATTGTTCTTGCATTTCTTTATCTATTTTCAGAACCTCTTTATTAAGTCGCATGTTCTTAACCATTTTTTTCCCTCTCTTTAATCTTACTTTTATTTGTCCACATAGTGGTACATGATCACTATTACAGTCAGCACCAGGCATTGTCTTTACATTCATTAAAGCATTTCTAAATCTTTTATTAATTAGTATGTAGTCAATTTGGTTGCGTATTTTCTTATCAGGGCTTATCCATGTGTACAGTCGTCTTTTATGGTGTTTAAACCATGTGTTTCCAATTATCATATCATTGATATTTGCCCATTCTATTAGCTTTTCCCCTCTTTCATTTCTTGTACCTAAACCATAATTCCCCACTACATCCTCCATTTTTCCCCATAGGCCATAGTCGTGTATATATCGGTCTTGCGGGCCCGGCAGTCATAGATTGGAATCCGGATAGAGGAAGATTGTCACAACTGACCTGAGGCTCAAAGGTCGATCTTGTGGCGAAGGAGTCAATACCGCCTACCTCGCGCTGCGAAGGTAGTGGGTTTGTTTCCGACCTCCGTTCAATTTTTTTTTTTCTTTTGAGACCCATGGGGATCGTCATCAGAGCTATAGTGTTAGTTAGTGTTAGTGTTAGTTTAATTTAGTTTAGTTTAGTCGATGGATCAACATCACGGCACACGGGTGTAATCCATAAGTGCTCCGTTCTACTCCTAACTCAAGCCTGAGTCCGGAGAAACTCAGCTCAGTGCACGGACTCCTTATCACTGTAAAGGATCCTGAAATACTTTGGGTAGATTTTTAACTCGAAATTTTGCCCGGGCAGCGCCGTTAGGCTATTCTTTTTCGATTTCTAACTGCCAAGGGATTTGTTTACGTCCGCAACAATACACACGGGCTGCACCCACCATGGTGGAGTGGAGAGGTCGAGAAGGCATGGCTGGGAAAGAGGCAGGCTGTCAAAGACTAGGAAAAGGCCAGAAAGGCTAACATGCCACAGGTTGAGTTGGCAAACCTGAAGACTGAGGTCGATAGGACGACGACTTTATTCAAATCCTGCGCCAAACAGGCCAAGGCCGAAAAATGGGACGAGTTCTGCAGGAAGGTGTGCTTCGAGCGATCTCTTACGACATTCTGGCGCCTCCATAAGAGCATGAACGGTGCCGCACAACGTAGGGGTATTCCAGACTTTCAAGGCACAGACCTCACACGGAAAAAGTCGGATGCGGATAAAGGTAAGGCCCTTCTTGCACGCTACATAGAACAGACTGACCAGAAAGACGAGCCCGCCAGACAGAGGACCACAACAACACTATCTCAGTTGTGCGAGGGGATCAGGACAGACGAAGAATGGATAATCACAGCTGAGATTATGCGTGCGATGCTCAAGAAATCACCTAACACCGCCCCAGGCCCAGACGGCATCCGATATGGTGACCTACTGGTGATATCAGATGATGACATGGAAGAACTGGCCAGAGAATTCAACACCAGTATCCAGAGGGGTCAGATCAAAGAGGAATGGCTACACAGCTACTTGCTGCCGCTGCCAAAACCGAACAAAGACCATTCCAAGATAAGCGGCTACAGAATCATTACAGTGCAGAACACTGAGGGCAAGTTACTGGAGAAAATTGTAGCACACAGACTTGCTTGTGACTTGGAACAACTCAGCTGCTTCCCGCCCACACTTGGAGGGTACAGACGCAACAAAGAGTCATGGCTGAATGCGGCGGTATTTGCTCAAGATGTTTACGAAGGATTTCAGGTCAGAGAAGAGACATGTGCGGCCGCCATAGACTTAGAGGACGCATATAACAGAGTATCTTTCGAGCACTTGATGCAAGCCCTCCTCAGACTGAAAGTGCACCCTCACCTTGTACGATGGATAGCTGCAGTTCTACTCCAAAGGAAGGTGGTGCTAAGATGCGGGAGTTGGTCTTCTGAGCCGATAACGATATGTCCAGGATTGCTGCAGGGTTCACCACTGTCACCAGTACTATTCAACGTGTATACGGTGCCGATCACTGAACAACAGTTGGACGTGAGGGGTAGGACTCTGTCATTCGTTGACGACATCCTCGTGTATCGACAGGGTCGAGATAGACAGGCGGTTGCCAATGATATGCAGGGCGAACTAGATCGTATTTCCTCATGGTGTGCTGATGCCGACGCCCTTGTCAACCCTGCAAAGGCATCGGTTACATGGTTCTCCCTAAACAACCATATTGTGAAAACAGACCTGCCGGCAGTAAGAACGGATGGGAGCATTTTGAGTAGAACCCAGTCAATGACATATCTTGGCGTGAGGCTTGATCGTAGCCTGTCCTTCAGAGATCATGTCGATTATGTCATAACGAAGGCTCGAAAAGGTTTGTCAGCAATGAGAGTCATGGCGACTGCCAATATCGAGCAAAGACTGCTAATACTTCTGTTCCAAGGACTTGTGCTTTCACGCATCGAGTATGCCCTGGCCATCCTCACTGTCAGCCCTACACAGATTGGAAGACTTGAAAAGGTACAAAGCGAAGCCATGCGCATCATTTTGGGCTGCACGAGAGACACCAGCTGTGTAGCAATGAGATAGATACCTCCTTGACTTCCCGACAATGGAACACATGATCAAGATCTGGAGAGCTCGTGCATACTTAAAAATAAGTGCAGATGAGCAGCACCCTCTGCATGACGCTATATTCAGAGAAAAGGGTGACAGGCTAAAGAGGGGCAAATCATGGATGTGTCGGGCGGAAGATGTCGTCAGACAGGTCTGCAGTCTTACCAGTATCAACCCCGGCAAGGAATGGGTGCCGGTGCCTCCAGCTTTTAAGTGCACTTTCTCCTGCATTATCACACTCGACAGACGGTGCAGAGAGCAGAACCCTGCCGCTGTCAATGCAGAGGTTAACGCGCTCATCTATGAACACTCAGATAGCCCCGAAGTGCTCATCTATACAGATGGATCTGTTGTAAAGCAGCAGAGAAGTGCGTGGGCATTTACAGCCCGTTCAGCAGGCCGAACCGTTCAAGAATCCAGTGGTGCCCACTCTATGACCACGAGCAGCATGACGATGGAGGTGATGGCAGTTACACAGGCTTTCATATGGCTGGAATCGCAGCTTTATACCAACGTGTGTGTACTAAGTGATTCAATGAGCATGATTCAGAAGGTCGAAGCTGGTTCTGTACGTAGACAGTGGACTGAGTCGCTGCGGAAGTCTGTTGTCCGTAAAGTCACCTTCATCTTCGTCCCGGGACATGCGGGAGTCGAGGGAAATGAACGAGCTGATAAACCCCCTGTAGATGGCCAGCCCATGGATCGTGCCGATGTTATTAACGTCCTCAAAGATATGGCGAGAACAGAGGACTTTGACGTCAGTGATTCCACATCGCTGTCCAGGATGAAAGACTTGGGAGTAAGAATCGGCACAGCCAGACGCGAGAGGTACATCGGGAAAACAAAGCGCCTCGTCAACCAACACAGAACTGGCACTATTAGCCACCGGACGCTGATGCATATGCTGGGGGGAGGATCTGAGCACCTATGGACATGTCCGGAGTGCAATGAAGATACCCCAACTGATAACTGATAACACACGGGCGTCCGATCTCACAACCCAGAGACCAGGAGAAATTTTGCTACTTGAAGTCCACTTTAAAAAATCCTTGCCCTCACCGGGGCTTGAACCCGGGGCCTCCAGCATTCTAGGCGGACACTAAACCTCGAGACCACTCAGCCCCCCCCCCTTCCCCCCCCCCCCCCATAGTGTTAGTGTACTGTGCGCCGGTTGGCAAAAGAACATAACGTTCCCAAACCATATGTGTAATAAGACTTAAGGCGTGTAGAGGGGTAATTCACTTTTGTTATATATGAGGTCTTGAGTTGAGTTGAGTTGAGATGAGTTGAGTGAGTTGCGTTGAGTTGAGTGAGTTGAGTTGAGTTGAGTGAGTTGAGTTAAGTTGAGCTGAGTTAAGTTCTTCTTCTTCTTCTTCTTCTTCTTCTTCTTCTTCTTCTTCTTCTTCTTCTTCTTCTTCTTCTTCTTCTTCGTTCATCGGGAAAGTTTTTTTCGGACGTGATTGTGTTCTGCCTGTTTACAGCAGAGCTGCGTTCTTGCGCCGTTAGGCCGACACATCCGGGCGTTTTTAACCGGGTTAGCCTTTCCGGGGTGAGTTAAGTTGAGTTGAATGAGTGGAGTTGAGTTGAGTCAAGAACCGACATCACTGCACTTGTAGCATTCCCATAAGCACTCAGTCCTCATCTTCAACACCGAGCAAAGAGTCCAATACTAATGGTGTCCGCTGCAATCTGATTATATGTCCGTCTTGCTTTACCCCTGAGTGACGAGTGTCGACCAGATCCCCTGACCACCCCTTGCTGCTGCATTCTGTCTAGGCCATGATATTCCATCTGTTTTTCTGCATTAATCACATTTTCCCAGAGGGTCTTCACCACATCTGCCTTATCATGCATCAAATCACCCCTTAATGATGCGGCACCAGCCAATCTGTCTGACTGTTCATTTCCAACCACAAAAGAGTGTCCTGAAGAAAAGATCCAGCGAATGCTCATAACAAGTGAATATATATGAGGTCTTGTCTCAAGTTATTACTTCCGACGAGTGATATGAAGTTTTGCTAACATGTCATTGTATTTTAAATCTAGCGTTCTGACTGCTTGTAAACGTTAATTACTTGCATATCCTTTACAGGACGTTGCAGTCAACCCCAACATTTTTGGCTGTTTGTGATGTTTTCGGCAAGTTTACGTTCAGTAGTTTGCCATTGCTTTCTGAACGACCGGCACTCATACCATTGTATGAAACCCAACGCAAGGCGGTCTGCTGCCAAATAATTTCTATTTCGGGGATTTTGCCATGGAGTAGGGTGATTACAGCCTACCCTTTAGGATTTCCAACTATCGGGGATTCTTTAACGTTCGCAGCATCAGTTCGGAACCCTCTAACTTACTGTCATTATCCGAGCAGGTTAAACAAACCATCAACTAACCTCGAACTGCAGACACACTCAGGAAATTTGATAAATTCCCGCTCTAAGATTTGTCGAGTTATAGTTAAGTTATAGTTATAGTTAATGACAATTTCGCTTTTAGCGAGTTTATCATGAATACAACTCAGGCCAGGGAAAGGATTAACACAAAGGTTACTATCTCTTCCTCAGTTGCTAATCTTTGCCAGAGTTTCGGGTGTGGAGAACTAGGTGTTATTCCTCCACACGGCTTTCTTCTTTTTTAAACAAACCTGTAAAGGCTGTTTCCATTGACCAGTATACAAACACGTTTTATAGGACACATTTGCAAAATACAATTACTGAAAACAAAGAACATTTCGGCAGTAAACCTGCTCAGAAAGCAATGACAAACCATTGAATGTAAACTTGTCAAGAAGCACAAACAACCAACAAATGTTGGGGTTGGCTGCGACATCAGTGTATATACACAAGAATACACAACAACATATAAGCCAGGGAGATGACACTACAGTGACTACATTAAGGCATTCTAAGCAAAATAATTTGTGTTAATGCTATCCAAACCCCCGACACTCATATAATCGAAATCAACGCAAAGTGATCTGTTCCTAGATCGTCTGTGGCTGATTGAGAACAGTATAGTTTTACTTTGTTTTATTATACTTTGTTTAACTGTACATTACATTACTTTATATATATATATATATATATATATATATATATATATATATATATATATATATATATATATATATATATATATATATATATATATATATATATATATATATATAGCCCAGAAGCAGGAGCCTGATGTGAGACAGGGAAGTGTTAAGACCATCACATGTTGTAGGCCTGAGTACGTGGAGGAGTAGTTGGCCAATCTTTCCCTCTCTTAGCGGAAGATGAGCTTAGACGTCTAACCCGCGACTGACCGAGTTTTTGGCATTATCAGCGCAATCACCTATCGTTTCCGACCGTGCGCCATTATTTCTTACATAGGAAATCGATTTGAGGCCACTGAAACAATTGCATAAATAAACACACATTGACCATGTGTATAATAGACATGACTACTGAAGACACATTTTATGTTAGTGTCTAGTTGGCCATGCGTCGAAGTACACTTGTTCCTGCAGCGAGGCGCTGTCGCTATTTGGAGGTGACAGGTTCGAATACCGGTCGGTAACTATAGCTTTCAATTTTTATGTTGTCTAATGCGTCCTCTAGTCTCTACTTCCTTCTTCTCCTTCTGTGAGCGCCAAACAATACTATGTGTGTTTATTTATGTAGCCATTATGTCTTAGACATAATGGCTACATAAATAAACACACATGGTATTGTCTAGCATTTTTACATATGTGCTTTCTCAGTAATTACCGTGTATTGTCTCTAATACTCTCTCTCTCTCTCTCTCTCTCTCTCTCTCTCACACACACACACACACACTCTCTCTCTCACTTTCTGACACGCTCCCTCTCTCTCTCTCTCTCTCTCTCTCTCTCTCTCTCTCTCTCTCTCTCTCTCTCTCTCTCTCTCTCTACTCAAAGTTAGTTGCATGTCCCTTACAGAATGTTGCAATCACCCCAAGCATTTATTGACTGTGTGGCATGTTCTGGTTAAGTTATGTTCAGTAGCCTGCCGTTACTTTCTGAGCGTCCAAAGCCTCGTATCACTGATATCAACCTAGAGCGGTCTGCTTCCAAATCGTCCGAAGCTGAATTCGAACCCTTGACTCTATCTCTCTATCTGTCTGTCTGTCTGACTGCCTGCCTGTCTGACTGCCTGCCTGTCTGTCTCTCTCTCTCTCTCTCTCTCTCTCTCTCTCTCTCTCTCTCTCTCTCTCTCTTTAAATATACACATGTATATGTATATAATAGTATCTGATAACATCTTTGGGTCGGTCATTAATATACAATCATCTGTACTAAGATGTGATCAACCTGAAACCAACCACAACTTTATCAACGGCATTAAGCTCTGAGTGCCAACCTGAATAAACTGAATTTATTTTTCAATATTTAAGACATGAGCACGTAAACACATTTTACAATTTCACAAAATCTACATACCAGGTAGGTAATTCACTTCTGTAAATAAAGTTGAAAACGTAAACATGTTAAGCATTACAGATACTAAAAGTGTTTTCTGTAGTGCATGATTTGGTTGTTTGTTTATTTTTTTATTTTTTTTGACGCCATTCTCCTCTTTTACCACATGTTCTGGGAAGTAAAAGCGATCGGCGTAATACTGACCATATCACACATCAGCTACTTTATGATCTATAGAAATATGGAGGCTGCACCATATACTTAACGCATGTCAAGGTTTCCCCCTCTCAGTTTCTGTCTAAGGACGCTCATGACGTCGGCTTGATCCCTTGGTTCTGAACAGGTTCAGTGCCAAAGAAAACGTAGATTTGGACCAAACAAAAATGGGTGACGGAAACTGGGAAGTAGAGGTGTGTTACAGTTAAGACTTAAAAGTTGTTAATATGGCAGCAGATGGGTTGTACTATATATGAAATTAAAGGAGATTGATTAGGGAAAACTACTGTATATAAGCCTACGCCAGACACGGACATTCGGTTAAGACGATTAATTATCCCATGGCAATTAATCAGCTAATGATCAGTTATAGGAAAGATCGGCCTCCTAGCCCTCCTTGTGCCCAGATTTACAAAATGTGATGGCTCTATGACATCACAGATGCATAGCATGAAACTGCTTCCGGACAATTGTTAATAGAGTGCTGTTGATAAACCCATGGCAGATACGGAAAGTCGCTAAAGACGATTAATCATCCCATGGCACTTAGTTAAACGTAACTTTATTAATTGTGGACCAATGTAGGGAATCGTTTATCTGCGGGAAAACTGTCACAGCTTTCTTCATCATCTCAATGAAGTACTTAGAATGCAAGCGTGGGTGTAGTTTTATAACTCAGCCCAACGGAATGTCACTGTTTAACCGATTCAGAGCCGAAGGATAACATATCGCAAATATGACCTTCCATTTGGACAGAAGGACGACATATCTCCATTGTTTTGCGCACGCTCGCTTTGAACTCAAGCGTAGTCCATACAGACTATTTAAAGTAGTCATGGACTGAATTTTGTGTGTGAATTAGCGTTCCCTATTAACAGTGTCCCTCGCCATCAGGCGAACCCACTCCGACTTCAACGGTACTTGTAATTTACGCCCCCAAGTCATGGACGAAAGGTCAACATATCACCATTCTAGGATCACCGCGCTGTTTGTTTCGTTTCGTGTATCTTCCCTAATTTTAATGTTCAGTGCTTGCTTGCTTGCTTGCTTGCTTGCTTGTGTTCGTTGGCTTGAGCTCCAACGCGAAGTCCTGTATGTCGGATGAAGGCATCCTGTTGTCCAACATCAGTGTGATGTCATACAGGACCTGAGTTTTGCGTGAGTATCCGTTGTCCCATGTCTGGCTTATTGGTGTGCAGACTGGTGGTTCCTCGCCGTACAGGCAGACACTCTCCGACTTCGGAGGAATCGGCGATCCTATTGACTTCAGCCAGGACCCCGAAGGGACCTGTTGCCCAGGACGCTCGACGTGGACGCGTCAATAGGTCTTGGCCAGTATATAACCCGGCCCTGGTGCCTTGTAAACACCTCAGTGAAAGGAAATGTACATTATACTTCTTGTTCCTGTCTGGTTCAAACCTTCTTTCTGTTTTGCGCCGAATCAGTAAAGAAGCTCGCCGAATGGAAAACAAACATACAGATATGGGCAAACGTTTTGACTGAAATCTGTATCAGCAATTAGATAAACGAAACGAGAAAAAACGTATAAAACAAAGGAATACTAATCTCGACATTCAAGGGTTGGTCAGGTCAACACAACCGGAAACGGAAAGTGTGCTTTTTCCCCATTCGCTGAATTTCTTAATTATATTTTATGTCCTTATTCAAACTCCAGTAACAACTGAAGATGTCATTCCCTTTGACATACGTCTCTGATGTTACCTACATAGGCCATGTCACTGCTTCGAGTCCATTTTCCTGTTGAGCGTATATACATTGACTATAACTAACGGCAGAACGACTAAATAAAAGTTAGTCGCGTTACAGGACATCGCAGTCAATCCCAGCATTTGGTAATTGTTTGTGATTTCTAGACAAGTTTACGTTCAGTAATTTGCCACTGTTTTCTGGATGATCGGCAATCTTACCATTCGTTGATTGTTTGTTTGGTTTTTTTTTTTTTTTTAGTTCGCTCGCTCGCGTTCGTATGTTCGTGGATTCGCTTTCTCTATTACCAGTGTCCTTCGGCATCATGCGAACCCACTCCGGCTTCTGTATGAAAGCCAACGCAAGGCGGTTATTTCCACATCGCCAGCGGTTGTGTGTCGACTATGCGGTGTGGCGGTATGCGGGATTGCGACTAAAAGAACGACTAAAAGAGTTACCGATAAACCATAAACATTCATTAACTGCTGCCTGCGAAGAAAAGCCGAACTGAAATAGTGTCACAGAATCACCCATGTAGAGCTCATAGAGAGAACCAAACAAATCCCAATAAATCAGGAGGCGAAAAAAAATACCTTTGCCCTGACTAGGACACACATAGGGAAAACATGAGGATAGTATAGGGTGTATTTTTAATGACTGTGCAGTGTTTGAAAATATTGCCGGTCCAAGTTTTGTATTCACCCTCTGTAAAGTTCATGCAACATAATAGGTGAATACAAAACTTGGACCGGCAATATTTTCAAACACTGCACAGTCATTAAAAATACACCTCAACTAGACAGTCTCTTGTTTGGAGCACACACAGCGAAAGAAATAGTGGCAAACCTAAGAACACATGTAGAAAATAATTATAGACAGAGATTAACTCTATTGGAAGGACATGGGCGGAGCTGTAGGAGATAGCGAAGGACATGATGGCTTGCCGTGGGGTGGTTGCAGGCTTATGTCCCAAAGGAGAAGAATGGTAAGAGAAGAAGAGGAACTAACGGCACAGGAGTTTACACTGCTCAAAATGGCGCATGACAGACGGCAGGCAATTGTAAGGCATGAGGGTTCCACCCGGACTTATCCACTTCAGAAGCGCCTAAATAGTTTGGCTTGGCCGAGGTGCCTTTTGTCGTATAGGCTATGAAAGCAGATGGCTAGAACAGTCCTGTCAGATGGAGATGTATGTTTCCCGGATCGCAGTCGTGGCGACACTATGAAAGAGACTATTGAAGAGCTGAAAAAACATCTGATGGGAGGTGGTTTGAAGAGATTAGAACACGAATCGCTATCGCGAAGACAGCCTTTTGCAAGATGGAAAACATACTGACCAACAAAAAGAATGTCAATTACAACGAGAAAAAGAGTGTTGATATGCTACATAGAACCTGTACTTTTGTGTGGATGTAATAAGTGGACAATGAGCAGACAAGCTGAAAAATATCTATTGGCAGTGGAAATGTGGTTTCTGATGAACATGCAAAGAATACCATGGACAGACAGAAAAACCAGTGAGCAAGTCCTACAATAAGCAAATGAAATCCGTAAACTGATTAGAGAAATTAGACGTAGACAATCAACATTTTTTGGGCACGCTATGAGAAGAAATAAACTAGAGAACTTGGTGACAATTAGCGAAGTAAATACCTGGATGGCTTGGTCACATTGTATGGCCGAGACAAAAAAACTGAGGCGATCCACGACCTTGCTGATCGAGTAAGGTGGCGAAACATGACCGCCCACGCTTATCGGTATGGCACATGATGATAATGATGATTGAGAATAGGTTTTTGCTGGTTCAAGATGGAGCTTGTTCAAGATGGAGCTGGTTCAATATGGACCTGGTTCAAGATAGAGCTGGCTCAATATAGACCTGGTTCAAGATGGGGCGAGTTCAAAACGGAGCTGGTTCAAGATGGAGCTAATTCAAGATTGATTGGTTCAAGATTGACTGATTCAAGATGGAGCTGGTTCAAGATGGAGCTGGTTCAAGATGGAGCTGGTTCAAGACGGAGCTGGTTCAAGATGGAGCTGGTTCAAGATGGAGCTGGTTGAAGACGGAGCTGGTTCAAGATGGAGCTGGTTCAAGATGGAGCTAGTTCAAGACGGAGCTGGTTCAAGATGGAGCTGGTTCAAGATGGAGCTGGTTCAAGATGGAGCTGGTTCAAGATGGAGCTGGTTCAAGATTAAGCTGGTTGAAGACGTAGCTGGTTCAAGATGGAGCTGGTCCAAGATTGACTGATTCAAGACGGAGCTGGTTCAAGGTGGAGCTGGTTCAAGATGAAGCTGGTTGAAGACGTAGCTGGTTCAAGATAGAGCTGGTTCAAGATTAACTGGTTCAAGGTGGATCTGGTTCAAGATGGAGCTGGTTCAAGTGGAGCAAGTTCAAAACGGAGCTGGTTTAAGATGGACCTGGTTCAAGATGGAGCTGGTCACGACGGAATTGGTTCAAGATTCAGCCAGTTCAAGATGGGGCTGGTTCAAGATTGAGCTGGTTCAAGAAGGAGCTGGGTCAAGATTGAGCCAGTTCAAGATGGAGCTGGTTCAAGACGGAGCTGGTTTAAGACTGAGCTGGTTCAAGATAGAGCTGGTGAAAGACAGAACTGGTGCAAGAAAGAGCTGATTCAAGACGTAGCTGGTACAAGACGGAGCTAGTTCAAGATTGAGCCAGTTCAAGATGGAGCTGGTTCAGGACTGAGCTGATTCAAGATAGCGCTGGTTCAAGATGGACCAGTTCCAGCACAGAATGCGGAAATTGTTCATGCTAAGTCAGTCATTTTTCAGCATCTTGTTTTCCTGGTGCCTGCATGTTTAGTAGGTAAATTAAATGAGCCTTTCACACACCTTAAGGTGCTTTGGACATGCGGTGCCAGACTCAAGTTTTTAGAGATCAGTCGGCACTCTACGGGTGATTTGATCAATATCACACCAATCGCTTTTGCTTCCCAGAACATTTCCTGATACCATTTCAGGCTGGGTTAACATTGCAGTCGATGTAATTTTTTTTTTTTTATCCGCTTTCGTGAGGATTCGAACACATGGCCACCAGGTCGCCAGACAAGTGTTCTAGTCATGGTGCTACGGTGTCCCTTCTCTAAACGTCGCTATCATTAATTGCTCGCGGTGACTGTAAAGGCCAGCGCAATTTTTGCATGATCAGTGATTGTAACTGACTCAGAAAGCATGCTGAGTAGGGTGAGGACAGGCAAGCTTCGTGCTGAGTGGCTTGCTTCGCTTCGGAAGTCATGAGTGGCAAGCATCGTCTGGATCTTTTCTCCGGGGCATGCTGATGTGCTGGGGAATGAACAGGCAGACAGATTGGCTGGCTCTGCAACACTTGGTGGAGTATTGATGCATGATAAGGCAGGCGTGGTTGCGGCCTTGTGGGAGCACGTTTACCCTCGGAGGAGCAAATGGATCACCATGGTCTGGCAAGAATGCGAAAATGCCGAAAATGACTGCTTTCATCTATAAGTCGAACCAAAACGACAAATGTATCTCCGGACGAATGAACGCAAGTGTTCAAATTGTCCGACAGGCAATAGTTGCCAGACTGAAATCATATGATCAGCTGAAGGTGAAGCAGGTAGCTCCAGAAATTTACATCTCAGTGCAGAATTGCATTTCAAATCAATTACTTCGTGCTGAAGGTTTTGTGCACTCTGATTGGTCGACAAGGCTGGGATATGGGGACTTCATAACGTTTCGTTGCGAACTGAACAGGCGCAAATTATCGCACGCTGACGGGGCTCTCCGAGTGCGTTTTTGAAATTATTAACATATATTATATTAAATAACGAGGCCTCACGGGCCACTTTCTGACAGATGGCGGGTCACAAGTGGCCCGCGGGCCGTGGTTTGGAAACCTCTGGCTTAGAGGAAAGGCGAGACGCACATATAATCAGATTGCTACTGGTACTATTGGGATTGGAACTCTTCGCTGGCTTCTGAAAATGGGGACGGAGCGCTTATGGGAATGCCTCGAATGCTGTGATCTCGTTTCCTAAATCAATCAATCAATCAATCAATCAATGTTGCATGTTCTTTGTAGATCATTGTAAACAACCCCCAAATTGATTCTCTAGTTTGCCATTGTTTCTGAACGAGATGTCAACGTTTAAGTCAAACTTAATGCCGGTGAAAGGATTGAACCCCATACCCCACCTGACCGGAAGTTTAATAGCGAGGCCTCTTATCCTTTCGGCCACGCCGACTTGTAATCTTTACGTATGAAAGAGCAATCTATTGAGCACACACTCACCAGCGTTCACTGAGATGGCGTCGTTGAACTGCTCACTCCAGGTCTCTGGTCTCGTCAATTGGTTTGGTTGACTCATTGTGAGAACAGTGTCCACGGCGTTCTGTGCACAAGATACGGGTCTCACAAATGAAAACAACAGAGAACTCAAACTGAAATGTTCTAGATCAAGAGTTTCTGTTATAATATGACCAAGATCTCTGCCGTCTGGAATGTTTAGTGATGTGAACAAGTACTTTATCATCTGTACTGTTTAGTGATGTGAACAAGTATGTTATCATCTGTACTGTTTAGTGATATGAACAAGTACTTTATTATCTGTACTGTTTATTGATGTGAACAAGTACTTTATTATCTGTACTGTTTAGTGATGTGAACAAGTACTTTATTATCTGTACTGTTTAGTGATGTGAAAAAGTATGTTATATGTACTGTTTAGTGATGTGAACAAGTACTTTATTATCTGTACTGTTTAGTGATGTGAACAAGTACGTTATCTGTACTGTTTAGTGATGTGAACAAGTACTTTATTATCTGTACTGTTTAGTGATGTGAACAAGTATGTTATCTGTACTGTTTAGTGGTGTGAACAAGTACTTTATTATCTGTACTGTTTAGTGATGTGAACAAGTATGTTATCATCTGTACTGCTTAGTGATGTTAACACATACTTTATTATCTCTACTGTTTAGTGATGTGAACAAGTACTGTATTATCTATACTGTTTAGTGATGTGAACACTTACTTTACTATCTCTACTGTTTAGTGATGTGAACAAGTACTTTATTATCCGTACTGTTTAGTGATGTGAACACATACTTTATTATCTCTACTGTTTAGTGATGTGAACAAGTACTTTATCATCTGTACCGTTTAGTGATGTGAACACATACTTTATTATCTCTACTGTTTAGTGATGTGAACAAGTATGTTATCATCTGTATTGTTTAGTGATGTGAACAAGTACTTTATCATCTGTACTGTTTAGTGATGTGAACAGGTACTTTGTCATCTGTAATGTTTAGTAATGTGAACATACGTTATTATCCGTACTGTTTTGTAGTGTGAACAGGTACTTTATCATCAGTACTGTTTAATGATATGAACAGGTACATTATCATCTGTACTGTTTAGTAATGTGGACAGGTACTTTATCACCTGTACTTTTTAGTGATGTGAACAGGTACTTTATCATCTGTACTGTTTAGTAACATGAACAGGTACTTCATCACCTGTACTGTTTAGTAATGTGGACGGGTACTTTATCACCTGTACTGTTTAGTAATGTGGACAGGTACTTTATTACCTGTACTGTTTAGTAATGTGGACAGGTACTTTATCACCTGTACTGTTTAGTAATGTGGACAGGTTTTTATCACCTGTACTGTTTAATGATATGAACAGGTACTTTATCATCTGTAATGTTTAGTAATGTGGACAGGTACTTTATGACTTGTACTGTTTAATGATATGAACAGGTACTTTATCATCTGTACTGTTTAGTAATGTGGACAGGTACTTTATCACCTGTACTGTTTAGTGGTGTGGACGGGTACTTTATCATCGGTACTGTTTAGTAATGTGGACAGGTACTTTATCACATGTACTGTTTAATTATATGAACGGGTACTTTATCACCCGTACTGTTTAGTGATGTGAACAGGTACTTTATCACCCGTACTGTTTAGTGATGTGGACACGTACTTTATCACCTGTACTGTTTAGTAATGTGGATAGGTACTTTATCACCTGTATTGTTTAGTAATGTGGACAGGTACTTTATCATCTAGAAACAACACAAATAACACGATAACGCTATTTTGTGGCTATGTATCGTTCTACTGTCCAAATGGGAGGTCATATTTGGCGACATGTTATCCTTCGGCACTGAATCAGTTGGGGAGCCGAGGTAGTGCGCTGACTAGAGTTGGGGATTCGATGTGATACAGTGACTGGAGTTGGAGAGCCGAGGTAGTACAGTGACCAGCTTTAGGGAGCCGAGGTAGTACAGTGACCAGCTTTAGGGAGCCGCGGTAGTACAGTGACCAGCTTTAGGGAGCCGAGGTAGTACAGTGACCAGCTTTAGGGAGCCGAGGTAGTACAGTGACCAGCTTTAGGGAGCCGAGGTAGTACAGTGACCAGCTTTAGGGAGCCGAGGTAGTGCAGTGACCAGCTTTAGGGAGCCGAGGTAGTGCAGTGACCAGCTTTAGGAAGCCGAGGTAGTACAGTGACCAGCTTTAGGGAGCCGAGGTAGTGCAGTGACCAGCTTTAGGGAGCCGAGGTAGTACAGTGACCAGCTTTAGGGAGCCGAGGTAGTGCAGTGACCAGCTTTAGGGAGCCGAGGTAGTACAGTGACCAGCTTTAGGGAGCCGAGGTAGTACAGTGACCAGCTTTAGGGAGCCGAGGTAGTACAGTGACCAGCTTTAGGGAGCCGAGGTAGTACAGTGACCAGCTTTAGGGAGCCGAGGTAGTGCAGTGACCAGCTTTAGGGAGCCGAGGTAGTACAGTGACCAGCTTTAGGGAGCCGAGGTAGTACAGTGACCAGCTTTAGGGAGCCGAGGTGGTACAGTGACCAGCTTTAGGGAGCCGAGGTGGTGCAGCGACTAGCACGCTTACCTGTCGGTTCTGTTGTCATGTGTTCGAACTCACTTATAAGCGGGGATTTCTTCACTGAACTGGCCTCCCAGGTAGACTGGGAAGTGAAGGCGATCTTTGTGGTATTGACCACATCACCCATCGAGTGCTGACTGATCTAAAATATAGGGTTAACACCATGTACGCAATATTCTTCGTGACGTGAACAGGCGATCATTTACATGACTATCAATATATTTTTGGGAGGTATCTTGTACGGCTCTGGGGCGAAGGAGTTACCGACGCAGCTCGTAATCCCGCATACCGCGTCCGAAACACAGCTGCAGGCGATTTGGAAGCAGTCCACCTTGCGTTGGTTTCCATACAGTGGTATGAGTGCCGGTCGTTCAGAAAGCAATGGCAAACTACTGAACGTAAACTTGCCCAGTAATCACAAACAGCCCAAAAAATGCTGGAGTTGACTGCTGCATCCTATAATGGATATGTAACTAACTAACTAACTGACTAACCTTGAATTTCTGTGATTCCGTGATTGTGACGGCAAGTTCAGAGTGTATGCCTAAAGTTGCCTTGATCACATTTTGGTTGCTGGCTGATTCTTTGGAGCTCACAACATTCCAAGAGTGGTTTGTTTTGGAGTCTAAAAATATTAAGAAATCAACTGGGCAACCCGTTGAGGCCACTGAGACAGTTACATAAATAAACACACATAGTATTGTTTGGCGCTCACAGAAGGAGAAGAAGGAAGTAGAGACTAGAGAACGCACTAGACAACATAAAATGTGAAAGCTATAGGTCGGGTATAGGTTGAAAGCTATACGGTCGGGTATAGGTTGAAAGCTATAGGTCGGGTATAGGTTGAAAGCTATACGGTCGGGTATAGGTTGAAAGCTATAGGTCGGGTATAGGTTGAAAGCTATAGGTCGGGTATAGGTTGAAAGCTATAGGTCGGGTATAGGTTGAAAGCTATAGGTCGGGTATAGGTTGAAAGCTATAGGTCGGGTGTCGTGAAATACTGAGAGTTAATGATTCCCAGATGTACGACTGTATACACCGACAAACCAGGCAGGCGAACGGTTAATTCCCGAGTTAAAAACAACGAAGTGACCAGGCGAATGTGTTTATAGGTCAAGACACGGAAGTGCCCACCGACAGCCAGGTAAATCTGTCGCGTGGAAAAATTGGTTTGCAACAAAGGCAGACAGCATTATTGGACAGCATATTGCGGTCTGGGTGAATGAATAACGGAAAAGTTCCAGTTCTGTAATTTTCCAATAAAAGGTGATAATGAAGTAGGGACTTGAGATGTCAAGCAAGGTCAAGGACTATGCGGCAGAGATGACCGATATAAAGAGGGTCAATTCTTTGTGTAAGTTTAGTGTGTGTTCCAAACTGACCTGAAGGAGATATGTTCTTGAGTGGGAATAGAAATACACGTCCCTAATGATGGAAAGAGGGGATAATAGTGTGTTATTCGCTAAGTGTTTTTTCAATTCCAGGAACATAGATGCCTAAATAAGGTATAAAGATATTAGATAGAGTTTAGCATAGGAATATAGATGTGTGTGAATAGCAATTACCATTTCTTTCTATTTATGGATAGTTTAGACTTTGGTGAATTCATATGTCTTATGCGGATGTACTTCGGAAGCCTTATCATTATGGCTGGAGAAGGACACTTGCATAAGTAGTAGAAAGGGGCGGCTGCTTATCACTGGATTTGTTATACTTTTCCAGGTTCTACTCTCCTAGTGAAAGCAGAGACAGGATGAAGAGTACTACATTAAACCACTAAAGTACTTACATGGAACAAAACAGAATATGAACATATTTACGATGAAGAAAGAAATAAGTTAAAATAAATACAGAACACTGTATGCTCAAACGAATATAACACTAAGGCCCTGAAAGAGAAGAGATGAAGAGGAATACCCTTGAGTAAACAAAGAAGAAAGAATAGACAATTAGAGACATTGATATTAATCTATAGACAATAGGAATAACTGTGACGAGGTGGTGGTTTTTTCGATGTTGGATATGCACCGTCATGAAACAGACTCGAGCGCAGTCATAAACTTACGGGACTTTTATTACGGTACAGTGACTCAGTGGTGAACAGTTTTTGTTTCATTCAATAACGGATTTACCATCAGATTCAAGCATACGGATAATCCCGGGTGAGCTCTGTCCTGTTTGATGTGCTGTCCTGTGATCTTGAAGAATGAATGGGGCGAGAAACAACACCGCTGATAGACATGCAGAGTTCTTTCTAACACCAACCATAGAACACCCTATCAACTACACTTACAAAATCAATACATACACCAGACATAGTTTTATTAATAAATCTTTTGTTTATTGTTGAAAGAAACTGTTGTCGGAGTATGTGTTGAGTGAATAACAGAGAGATAGTGAAACCACTAGATATATGGAAGGGAAGACAGAAGAGAGGAGTGTAGACTAAAGTCAGGCAATAATCCCAACAGATAATAAGTTGAAGATGTACTTGTTGATTCCCACTCTCCTCTCGGGGAAGAACAGGACATAATTGCTGGAGCGAGCGGGGTACGTACATACAGAATACCCATATGACCGGAAGGCATAACATGGCATATGCATAGAGGGGTACATGCATATTGGCACAAGCATAGCGGAGTACCTGCATGTTGGGACATACTGATTGGAATAAAAGGAAAAGAAGTATATATTGATGACTTTTAATGGAAGGACGTCCATTGGATATATGGTGCCATTACATTTATGGTAGAAACAGTTCATTAATGCTGGTGACTTTACAGTGAGAAAGTTCCAGACAGAGTGAATGTGGATAGGTGGTAATACACATTACATACCTAGTCACACGGTCACACGTCTACATAAGTCTTTATCCTATATCTCCTGTTGTGGATGAGAGAGTGGTGGTGATGTACTGTGTGGTGTTGTAGAGTTATAATATTAGATAGACATAGATAAATGATATAGGTTCTAGGTAGGAACATAATTGTATAGTGAGTACTTTTTTACTGCCTTGAGGTGTCTTTACGCAACGTGCTGACTTACCTGCTTTAACTATGGCAACTCCTAAAGTAACTACAGCCGAACCGAGGGCCAACGGGGAGGACATTGGTTTAGCTGGGTCCGAGCTAACTGATTACATCCAGGAAAGAGAGCGAGAGATTCGTCAAGCGGAACGAGAAGAGCGGAAGGCCGAGTTGGAAGTGAGAAGAATAGAGGTGGAGACCAAGCGACTGGAAATGGAACAAGAGGCCAAGAAAATGGACCAGGAGGCCAAGAAACTGGAAATGGACCAGGAGACCAAGCGACTGGAAATGGAACAAGAGGCCAAGAAAATGGACCAGGAGACCAAGCGACTGGAAATGGAACAAGAGGCCAAGAAAATGGACCAGGAGACCAAGAAACTGGAAATGGAACATGAATACCGCTTGAAAGAGTTGGAGCTCAAGACACAAACTAAGGGTGAAATAGATGCAGCAGAAGGAAGTTCATCTTCACCTGGGGCAACCAACATGAGTGGACATGGTTACCATGCCATGAAGTTTCCCTTAGCTGTCTACGATCAGTCTAAGGAACGCTTTGACCAGTACGCATCTCGTTTCGAAGCAATGTCAGTCGCTATGGGACTGGATAGGAGCAGGTGGGCTCTTAAATTATCCCAGGGATTAATCGGGTCGGGATTTGAGGTGTACACACGCTTACCACCAGGACAGGAAAATAATTACCAGGAATTAAAAGCCGCTTTGATGAAACATTTTGACATCACAGCACAAACGTATCGGAAGAAGTTTAGATCGGCTAGACGAGAGCCGGGAGAACTATTCGCCGCCTACAGTCTAAGGCTGAAATCCTATCTCCAGAAATGGATGGACTTGGCAGAATTCAAGAGGGATTATGAGAGTCTCGAAGAGATGATGGTGGTCGACCAGATGCGAAAGCAAATGTCAAAACCTCTCAGAACCTTCTTGGGAGAACAAGGGGCGGAACGGATTGATGTTGTGAATAAGCTGGCGGAACGATTCGTGGAAGTACATGGTGAAGCGGAGGAACTAAGTACACAAACCAAAGGTCAGGAGAAACCAGAGAAAAAGAAACCTAAAAACTGGGAAGGAGAAAAAGTGGAACCTTATATAAAGCACACAGAGGAGAGTTCAGAGAAGGTGAAGGTAGGAACCCAGAGCACCTCGAATTCTCAAGCGAAACGACCGTGGTCTGAGAGGTGGTGTTCATTCTGCAAGGTACCATCGCATAACACGAAGGACTGCAGATCGAAACCTAAAAGTTCTTACTTCGCAGCATGCAAAGTGATTCCTACATCGGTGATCACAGACAAGGCTGAGGTTGGCGAAGGAGAAAGGAACACAAAGGACACACGGAAACCTAGGAAGGGAACATGGTGTACACACTGCCAGTCGATAACACATAATACTGTGGACTGCAGATGCAAGGCAAACGACGCCAATTGCATAACCAACCTCGAGGAATCAAAAGAGGAAGGCAAGGAAACGGTCAAGGAGATGAAAGACACTCAGGACCAAGAGAGACCACCTGTGGTTGAACTGATTGAAGTCAATGGCCAGCAGGTTGCTTGTCTCTACGATACAGGTTTGGATGGGGAAGCGGTGGTGGACGCCAGCTTGGTAAGCCCAGACCAACTTACAGGGGAGACCATAAAGCTAAAGCCGGCAATGAGGAGTGCTGTTACCATGACGCTGCCAATCGCCAAGGTGGAGATTAAATCCAGGTACGTCACGGGCATTATTCCTGCGGCTGTATTAGCTGACTCCCTATTCCCAATGATCATTGGCACGAAATATGTCTTTTTTGGGGATGCCCAAACAGCCAACCCACAAGGGAACAGTAGTCAGTGGATCGCAAGGGAAGGAAAAAGAGGCAGAGACACTATGCGACAACTCAGGGATAGGAGAATTGCATACTGCCCAGAGGAAGGATACTACGTTGCATCCTTGCTACAGGAAGCTGCAAAGAAGTGCTGAGCCACCAGAACGGGGACAGTACTTTCTGAAGAATCAACTACTCTATAGGAGAGCTGGGAGGGGAGATAACCTGCATGAGCAGTGGGTGGTTCCAGAGACCCACCGTCCTCACATTCTTCAGAGTGGACACATCATAGGCGAGAATCGACATATGGGTGTCAGAGAGACCTTGCAGCAAATATCCGGCCATTATTGCTGGCCAGGAATGACCAGAGATGTACGCCGGTGGGTGAAGTCTTGTTCGGAGTGCCAGAAAGCACCACCCAACAAGCGAATTAAGAGGAAACTAGCTCTTAAAGTGGAAGACAAAGTGGAAGTGTGGAGTCCAGCAGAGACCAATATACTCCAAGTAGGATGGAAAGGACCTTATCCTGTGGAAAAGGTGGTGTCCAAGAACATCTACAAAATACGGATCGGGGAAGAGAAGAAAAATCTCCCTAGACATCTCATTAGGAAATATGAAGAGAGATCCGGGAGCAAAGCTTCGCACTTTATGGTGATGGCAGCCATTGGGACAAAGGTTACCAGTCCAGACGAAGACCAGAGATCGCCAGTACAACCTAGGAGGGCCTATGGGACAGTACGTGATAGGTCAGATTTACCCAACGACAGGAGGAGGGAAATCACAAGTCAGGGAAAGGACAAGAGTGAAAGTTTCACCGGTAACCAAGTTCAGAAGGGGTGGGTAACGTCGGGAAAGGCGAGAATTACCCAGGACTCCAACCGAAGATTGGCTGACCAGATACAATATCGCCCAAGATGGTCCTGGAAGCAAAAGTCCAGGAGGTTTGGGAAAGACGACTCGGTCCGACGAGGACGAGGTGGAACATCCCCAGAGGAAAAGCCGGGGGAAACCAAGAGGACATGGAAGCAGTGTTACAATCAAGATGGGACAATCCGTCTGTATTGTGAGCCGTCGCTGACGCAAGTCGAAAGTAGGTCGACCGGACGTACAGGAGCGAGGAGCCAACACTAGTTTCAGTCGTTAGTAGTATAGTAGGGTGTCAATTAGAGCGCCTACTGGATAATGTGAGGATCCAATCATATCATCAACACGTGATGTTAATAGCTACTTCGAAGAAGCTCAACGCACGGTGGATGTGATGGACGTTGTTGCTGCAACTGGACTTCACAGTGGAATACATTTTTGGTAAGGAAAATGTAGGAGCAGATTTATTATCCAGACATCTAGCTCCGGAGGAAGAAGATTAGGGTTGTGGATCATGGGAATCAAACCTACAGTGAGAAAGATTCGACGCGGTCTAATCTCTTAAGAGGGGGCCTATGTCGTGAAATACTGAGAGTTAATGATTCCCAGATGGACGACTGTATACACCGACAAACCAGGCAGGCGAACGGTTAATTCCCGAGTTAAAAACAACGAAGTGACCAGGCGAATGTGTTTATAGGTCAAGACACGGAAGTGCCCACCGACAGCCAGGTAAATCTGTCGCGTGGAAAAATTGGTTTGCAACAAAGGCAGACAGCATTATTGGACAGCATATTGCGGTCTGGGTGAATGAATAACGGAAAAGTTCCAGTTCTGTAATTTTCCAATAAAAGGTGATAATGAAGTAGGGACTTGAGATGTCAAGCAAGGTCAAGGACTATGCGGCAGAGATGACCGATATAAAGAGGGTCAATTCTTTGTGTAAGTTTAGTGTGTGTTCCAAACTGACCTGAAGGAGATATGTTCTTGAGTGGGAATAGAAATACACGTCCCTAATGATGGAAAGAGGGGATAATAGTGTGTTATTCGCTAAGTGTTTTTTCAATTCCAGGAACATAGATGCCTAAATAAGGTATAAAGATATTAGATAGAGTTTAGCATAGGAATATAGATGTGTGTGAATAGCAATTACCATTTCTTTCTATTTATGGATAGTTTAGACTTTGGTGAATTCATATGTCTTATGCGGATGTACTTCGGAAGCCTTATCATTATGGCTGGAGAAGGACACTTGCATAAGTAGTAGAAAGGGGCGGCTGCTTATCACTGGATTTGTTATACTTTTCCAGGTTCTACTCTCCTAGTGAAAGCAGAGACAGGATGAAGAGTACTACATTAAACCACTAAAGTACTTACATGGAACAAAACAGAATATGAACATATTTACGATGAAGAAAGAAATAAGTTAAAATAAATACAGAACACTGTATGCTCAAACGAATATAACACTAAGGCCCTGAAAGAGAAGAGATGAAGAGGAATACCCTTGAGTAAACAAAGAAGAAAGAATAGACAATTAGAGACATTGATATTAATCTATAGACAATAGGAATAACTGTGACGAGGTGGTGGTTTTTTCGATGTTGGATATGCACCGTCATGAAACAGACTCGAGCGCAGTCATAAACTTACGGGACTTTTATTACGGTACAGTGACTCAGTGGTGAACAGTTTTTGTTTCATTCAATAACGGATTTACCATCAGATTCAAGCATACGGATAATCCCGGGTGAGCTCTGTCCTGTTTGATGTGCTGTCCTGTGATCTTGAAGAATGAATGGGGCGAGAAACAACACCGCTGATAGACATGCAGAGTTCTTTCTAACACCAACCATAGAACACCCTATCAACTACACTTACAAAATCAATACATACACCAGACATAGTTTTATTAATAAATCTTTTGTTTATTGTTGAAAGAAACTGTTGTCGGAGTATGTGTTGAGTGAATAACAGAGAGATAGTGAAACCACTAGATATATGGAAGGGAAGACAGAAGAGAGGAGTGTAGACTAAAGTCAGGCAATAATCCCAACAGATAATAAGTTGAAGATGTACTTGTTGATTCCCACTCTCCTCTCGGGGAAGAACAGGACATCGGGTATAGGTTGAAAGCTATAGGTCGGGTATAGGTTGAAAGCTATAGGTCGGGTATAGGTTGAAAGCTATACGGTCGGTAACTATAGCCTTTAAATTTTATGTTGTCTAGTGCGTCCTCTAGTCTCTACTTCCTTCTTCTCCTTCTGTGAGCGCTAAACAATACTATGTGTGTTTATTTGTGTAAAAATATCAAGATACGGTTTATCCGTTCTCTATGTTTCTGTCCCATACAAGTCTTGATTTGACTTTTACCAGTTCTCAGTGTTTCTGACCCATACAACAGTCTTGATTTGACTTTTACCCATTCTCCATGTTTCTGACCCTTACAACAGTCTTGATTTGATATTTAGCCGTTCTCTATGTGTCTGACCCATACAACAGTCTTGATGTGACATTTAGTCGTTCTCTATGTTTCTGATCCATAAAATAGTCTTTATTTGACTTTTACCCATTCTCCATGTTTCTGACCCATACAACAGTCTTGACTTGACATTTAGCCGTTCTCTATGTTTCTGACCCATAAAACAGTCTTGATTTGACTTTTACCTATTCTCCATGTTTCTGACCCATACAACAATCTTGATTTGACATTTAGCCGTTCTCTATGTTTCTGACTATACAACAGTCTTAATTTGACTCTTACCCATTCTCTATGTTTCTGACCCTTACAACAGTCTTGATTTGATATTTACCCATTCTCCATGTTTCTGACCCATACAACAGTCTTGACTTGACATTTAGCCGTTCTCTATGTTTCTGACTATACAACAGTCTTAATTTGACTTTTACCCATTCTCTATGTTTCTGACCCTTACAACAGTCTTGATTTGATATTTACCCATTCTCCATGTTTCTGACCCATACAACAGTCTTGACTTGACATTTAGCCGTTCTCTATGTTTCTGACCCATAAAAGAGTTTTTATTTGACTTTTACCCATTCTCCATATTTCTGACCCATACAACAGTCTTGATTTGACTTTTACCCATTCTCCGTGTTTCTGACCCATACAACAGTCTTGATTTGACTTTTACCCGTTCTCCATGTTTCTGACCCATACAACAGTCTTGATTTGACTTTTACCCGTTCTCCGTTTGATAACAAGAGCTTCTATCACTTCAGCTATGTCAACGTTTTGACATTAAAGTTAGGTATTCTAATTTCTTTTGGTACTAAATTTCATTTATCTTGACTTCCTTAAATAACCCCGTGGTATGAAAGCTCCTCTTGACTTGTGTACTTTTAATGAAAGCTGTGGGAAACCCTTAAACATTATGGAGTGAGTACACATCTTACAAATCTATGTAGAAGCTTATACAACAACAGTGAATGCATAGTGAGAGCAACTGGATATGAAAATTAGCACAAGTAAACCAAAGGTATTGACTATAACTAAAGAAGAAAAAGCAACAACGATTCACCTAAACGAACATCCCTTGAAACAAGTAAAGAGTTTCAAGTATCTTCTTCTTCTTCTTTCGTTCGCTTGAAATATGTCTATATCTGCAATGTCGTCTCTTGCATGAATTGAACTGTTTTTTTCAGTTCACACAGTGGTCCATAGAGTTTATCTTCCACTGTCGTCTCTCTAGGCCAGAAGGTTTGCCTAGATATGTTATATTTTGGGCAGTCTTGGAGTATGTGCTCTGCTGTCTGCGACGCCAATCCACATGTGCACATGGCTGTTTCACCAATCTTGAATTTTGTATACATGTGGTTGCGTAATCTATTGTGTCCTGTTCTGAGGCGCAGAATAATGACTTGTTCTGGTCTGTCCATAATGTGGTAGTCATCTTGAGCAGGTTTTGGTGGCTTTCTGACTGATTTGATCATTCTTTTTTTTTGGTGGTATGTAACGGGCACATCAGGCTGTTCCTCTTTGGCTCCTTCCTTAGCCAATTGATCAGCTCTGTCGTTTCCGGGTACTCCACAGTGGGATGGTATCCACTGTATGGTGACTTTATGCTGACTGCTAAGTTCAGAAAGTAGTGTCCTTAGTACTGGCAATTTCCCAGAGAGGAGCGCCTCGAGTACTGATTTTGCATCTGTTAATAGCACCACAGGTTGTGTACCATTGCTGTTATTTAGTAATTTCTCTGTTGCTATCTTGATTGCCTCAATTTCGGCATCATAGTTATGGCAGTACTTTCCTGTCGGTACTCTGGCTGTGTCCCTAGTATTATTTGGGTATTCTATGTACACTCCCGCTCCTCCATTTCGAACAGCATTTTGTGCTGACCCATCTGTGTAGACTCGGATCCAGAGGTCCTGTGGGTATTCTTCATCAAGGAAGCTGAGAGTGGCTGTTCTGCGCTGCACACTGTTCTGTTCTTCCTTGTCAAATATTCCTCTCACTTTTGTCTGGATTTGTAACGATAGTCTATGCTCACCTTTCCGTGGAGTTCGTTCTGGAATAGTTGTTAGGGGGATACCAACTGTGGGCAGATCAGTGGTTTCTCTGCAGAGTCGTTTGGCCTGGTGGATAAAACTACTTCTTTTCAACCGCCCCATAGCTAGGTTTTCAAATCTGTTCTTCATAGGGTGGCCTGGCAAGCTGAGGAACTTTTCTGCTTGTATTAGCGTTTTCGTATCTCTGCGCTCACTCAGTGCCTGTGTCCTCCCCATCTTCTCCATTTCCACTATAGGGGTTGATCTCATCCCTCCTGTGGTGACTCTAAGTGCTTGATTTTGCACCTTGTCCAGCTCTTGTAGTGTGGTATTTGATGCTGAAGACCACGCAGTTGACCCATATTCCAGGTGTGGTCGTATGCTCTGTTGGTAAACTTTGCTAAGTATTTTCGTACTGGCTCCCCATGTGGTTCCACTTAGCTTTCTCAGGATGGCTATTTTCCTTCTGGCTTTTGCTACTGCTTTGTTGATGTGCTTTCTCCATGTCAGCTTGCCATCAAATGTTACTCCAAGGTATGTTGGTTCATTATCTTCTCTTAGGGGTGTTCCATTTATTTGGATGATCCCTGCCTTTTGTTTTGGAGAGAGGGTAAATAGGGTGGTGCTGCACTTGTCAGTGTTTATGCTGACACACCATCTATTTGCCCATGCAGCAAATGTATCTACAGCTCTTTGTAGCAATCTGGTGGCCACTGATGCATATTCATTTGTGCTCCATAGAACCAGGTCATCGGCGTACATTGCCGCTTTAATTCCATGCGGTAGGTGAGCAACAAGATCATTGATGAAGATTAGAAAAAGTGTGGGGGACAAGACTCCGCCCTGGGGGACACCGTGACGCAGTAGTACTTTCTTGCTCTTGAGTCCGTCTATCTGTACTCGGGCTCTTCTGTTGTGCAAGTATGCTTTCACCCATTTGTACATTCTTCCATTGACTTTGCAGTTTCTCAGTTTCTTCATCAGACCTTCTTTCCAGACTTTGTCAAAGGCTTTCTTCAGATCTATCCATGCCGCAAGCACCAGCTTCTTCTCTTGGAATGCATCCTCAATTTCTTGAGAGAGGTAGGTTGTCTGATCTTCCGTAGAGTAGCACTGCCTAAAGCCAGCCTGCTGTGGCACAAGGATGTTTTTACTTTCAATGTACCACTGCAGTCTGTGATTGATGATGCGCTCCAGTGTTTTGCAGAGACAGCTGGTGAGGCTAATTGGTCTGTAGCTAGAGGCAATGGAACCATCTTTCCCTGATTTTAGGAGGGGTATCATGATTGCTTCTCTCCAGGCTTGTGGAACACTGCCTAAGGTCCAGCTGTTATTGAAGATCTGCAACAGCTTTGTTTTGGCCTCTGTTCCTAGGTTCCTGATCATTTCATTGGAGATACCATCAGCTCCTGGTGACTTTCTCATTTTCAGTTTTGATATGGCTAGCTCCAGTTCGCTGATTGTGATGGGTGCCTCCAGAACCTCTTGTACTATTTCCTTCTGTCCTGTATGTTGTCGTTTCTCTCGAATCTCTTGTTGTTTCTCTGGACTAATTTTGATATTGCTATCTTGTGCGAACGAGTCCGCAAAATGGTCAGCTGCTTGCTTTCTTGTTAAGATTTTCCCATCTTTATGTAGTGCAATTTTTGAGTTTCTCCCTGTGCCCCCGTCATTAAGCTGTTTTATTAGCTTCCACAATTTCCTTGTGTCTCTTTCAAAGTTCAGAGACTCCGTTTTCTCCTGCCAGCTTTTCCGTCTAGCCTGCAGCTTGGCCCTTTGAAATTTGGCTTTTGCATGCTGGAATTTATTGTGGTGCTCTTGGCTGGGTGTGGCCTCTGCTTGCTTTCTACACACTTCAACATCATTATGCAACTGTTCCAGTTCACTACTCCAGTAGGGTTTATATTGTTTACGGGCTCCTCTTGGTACTGTTTCTCGCGCTGCCTGTAGTATGCATTTCCAAAACTCTTCAACTGTTTTATTTATGTCTTTCTCAGTGTTCAGGTTTCTAACCAGTATGTTGGTGCGATGCTTGTACATTGCCCAGTCTGCTTTCTTGTAGTTCCACCTCGAGAGGGTGCTGCTTTCACTTACAAGCTCATTTTCTACGGTTAGAAAGACTGGCCGATGGTCACTGCCACCAAGTTGTTTCCCAACAGTTCGTGTAATGTTCCACTCCAGGTCTGGTGAATGAAAAGCCAGGTCAGGTGTAGTTGTAGAGTGCCATGATCTCGAGTAGAAAGTATGTGGGTCGGACGGCTTGTTAATCAACATGAATCTATTCTCATCTTGCCAGTCTTCCAGTCTCTCTCCTCTCTGGTCCATGTGATCATAGTCCCAGCTCTGCGAGTGGCTGTTGAAATCGCCACACACAATCATTTTTTCTTTTAGTGGTAGAGTGTCCAGTGCCTGTGGGCGGTCACTTGGACAGTAGTAATTGATCAGATGTAGATCTGTATTACCTGTCTTAAGTTTAAGTGTCTGATACTCAGCCCCTTCCATGTAGACTTTGATTTGGGAAGCCATGATGTTATTTCTTACAAGGGTCAGTATCCCACCTTTTCGCCTGTTCTTTCGGTCAGATCGGTAACACTGGTAGCCTCTGATTTTGAAGGCTATATTTTCATTGAGGTGAGTTTCTTGCAAGCAACATATGCTTACTTTTTCTTGGTCCAAGATTTTTTCTAATTCTATTTTTTTGTTGCTGACTCCCTCCGCATTCCAGTGCATTATTTTAAGTCTTCGTTTAGTATGGCCAGTCGTCCTATTCTCATGTCCCCTGGCTCCACAGGACATCTGAGAAGGACCTCCAGTAGTTGGGGTTGGACCCTTTCGAGACATAGGGCCCGGCACTGCACCTACCTGGGGGTCCAAAGCAGGGCGAGCACCATAACGATTAGCAGTAGTCGACATATTCCATTTTGCGTGATTGCGTGGCATCCTGATTTCTGTGGTGCGCCTCTTGGCTGGTTGCCTCCGTCTTCAGCACCTTTCTTTGCTAGAGCAGACTGTGGTCTCACTCGAGTGTAGATGTGTACGCGCGCACACACCTGTCTGCGCATGCATGTACGTGCATACACATCTAGAGCATACTGGTTATTTTCCGGCGCCAGAGACTCGCCGTCGCCCCTTCTCCTGTTAGTTTAAACAGGTCCGCCACGTGAAGGCCAGGAGTTGGACTTTTGCTGCATAGGTTATGTATTCACGAGCCATTGAGGTAATTGAGCAATGTTGGGCGCTCACCCCAACACCGCGCCTCGGCTACATACAGCAACATTTGGAACCCTTTCAAGTATCTGGGAAGTATAATATCATCAAATGGCAAATCAGAAGACGAGATCGAAAATAGATGCAATCATCATCATCATCATCATCAACATCTTCCACTTCTGCCGTCAAGCGTCGTGGGGAGGAATAATTTGCGTTCCAGCGCCCGGTGGGCGGCACTGGATAGTGTCATTCCATGTGGTTGTACAATGTCTCTGATGTCAATCCATTTTCTTCTTGGACGTCCTCGTGGTCTCGTCGTAGATGATCTTTGATGTAAGGCCAGTGATGGTAGTTGCTGATGTTGCATTCTAACGACATGGCCAAACCACTTGATCTTCTGTCTTTCAATAAATGTGGCACAAGGTGTTGATCTCACAGTCTGTCTGATAATAGCATTTCTTACTCGGTCTCGGATTGTTAAGTTGGCAGCTCTCCTCGGGCATCTCATTTCGCAGGTGTTGATTTTGCGAAGGTGTAATTTGGATAAAGTCCAGGTTTGAGATTGGTAGCATAGGGTTGGTGTGAATATGCTGTTTATTATCTGTCGTTTTGCGGACATGGGCATGTTTGGATGTTTCAGCAAGGGTGATAGTTGATATGTACGTGCACTAGCTTTATAGATGCAATAAGGCAAACCAACTCATTGAACAAATGGCACCAATACTAAAGAACAAACATGTATCATTAACTACTAAGAAAGCACTTTACAAGACAATCTTCCTACCAACTATATGCTACCAATGCCAAACCTGGACAATGACAGAAAAAGAGAATAGAAAAATCACAACAACAGAAATGAGATTCCTGAGAAGAATACTCAACGTATCAAGAAGAGATAAGATCAGAAATGAAGAAATCAGGACTAAAGTGGGGGTTATAGCTGCACTAGATTTTATTAGAAGGCAGCAAGTCAAATGGTTTGGCCATGCAAGTAGGTTACCAACTAACAGTATACTACAACAAGCAATGGTGTACAGACCAGAGGGCAGCAGAGGAAGAGGACGACCACGTAAACGAAGGACGCAGGGAATAGTAGAGTCCATGGGAATATCGATACATGAAGCCCATAAGCGAGCACTGTCCCGCTGTTTATACTTCACCTTGACATCGCAAGGTACAAGAGGAACATGATGAGATGAGATGAGATGAGAATAAAAGCTCCTCTTGACTTTTGTACTTTTTACTCTGTTCCGCCATTGTTTTATACATTGCTACCTAAATAAAATAAGTGTATGCTGTCATTTAAAGTGAGATTTTACCATTGGAGATCGACTGATCATGTGCTTGTTTATTCTCATTATTATTGTCTTTCAGCTATGAATTTTGGGGATTATTGTTGTGGTCTCCAATGAGTTGTGTTTAATTTCCCCCGCGTCTGATTTAGTGACTGAGACAGAAGCTCAATGTTGTCGGTGATGTCCATAGTTGTAGGTTATGGTCTCCAACTTCACGACGGCAGGCAGAGGACCTCTATTTTGGGAGACAATGGCTACAGTCATCGACCAGTATGGTCACTGCCAGGAAGGAAAGCAATAGTAAACTACCTTCTTTACAGATGCCAAGAATATCATGTATTGCAGTCTTATCGATAATCAGAGAAACGGCGTAAATGGGTGCTCCATAGGAGCAGCCTCGCCCGGTAGGGGTAGTCATGTGCACCAGGTGAATCCAGACCGTCATCAGGCGACTGAGTGCAAAACAATATCAACATTAAAAGTGGGAACTTGGAATGTAAGAACAATGAGTGGGGGTGGGAAATTTGATAATATTAAGAAAGACATGAGAAGATTAAATATTAACCTGTTAGGTGTATGTGAAACCAGATGGACAGGAATGGGCATTATAACATCTGAGGAATATATATAATAATCTATTCTGGTAAAGAGAAAAAACAGCAAGGAGTAGCAATCATAATGGATACAGATAGAACAACATCGATCAAAGGATATTGGACTGTATCAGACAGAGTGTTACTGGTGAAGTTGAGTGGAAGACCTTTTGATATCAACGTCATACAAGTTTATGCACCAACAGCAGACAGTAGTGATAACAGCATTGATGAATTTTATAATGATTTAGAGAATGCCATCGAGAAATACAAGAATTCTGAAGTAAATATCATAATGGGTGACTTGAATGCCAAAGTTGGAAATCAACAGGACTGATGCATAGTAGGCAAGTATGGACTAGGGGAATAGAATGAAATAGGTTGCAGACTTGTACAGTGGGCAAAAGAGCATGATTTGATTATTGGAAACACCTGGTATCAACAGCACCCAAGGAGATTATGGACGTGGAGGAGTCCTGATCATAAGATCAGAAATCAGATTGATTACATTCTCATCAATGGAAGATTTTAAAATGCCGTAAAAGTCGCAAAAACTTTATCAAGCGCAGACTGATACAGCGACCATAGATTAATCATAAGCAATATACATATAAAATTAAAGAAAGTCAAATATACACCAAAAAACACAAACTTTGATCTACAGGCACTGAAGAGTGAGGAGATAAAAGATAAATTCAACGTAGAGGTAAAGAACAGATTTAATGCATTATCTGATATGGAAATATTATTTCAAGATGTCAGCGACCAATGGGAAATATTAAAGAGATAAGTCAACCAAGTTACAGAAGCAACCATCCCAAAATTAAAGATAATAGGCTGCAAGAAATGGATGACGGATGACATCTTAAAACTTATGGAAGTAAGAAGAAATAACAACAATAACAAAGAAAAATATGAAGAGATTCACAGGAAAATTACGAAACTATGCAAAGAAGCAAAAGAAACATGGCTTGAGGCAAATTGCAAGGAAATTGAAAACCAACACAACACCAGGAACACCAAATTAATGTACAGAAGAATTAATGACATCAAACCAAAGATGGCAAAATCATAATAGAAAAAGATCAGATTTTACATGCGTGGTCAGATTATATGAAAGACCTTTATGGTGATACAAGAGAATAACAGTATGATCTTCGGAACAATAATGAAGGATCATCAATTTTGAAGATGGAAGTTCAGAATGCTCTTAACCATATGAAAACTGGCAAGACCCCGGGTACAGATAACATCACAATAGAAATGATCAATGCCTTAGACCTAGAAGAATATGAAATAGACCAAGTCACCAGACGGCTGAACACAATATACGATATTGGAGATATAGCTCCTGTATTATGTAATTCTATATTTATTGCAATCCCGAAGACATCAGGAACCTTGGAATGTGATCAACATCGAATAATTAGTATAATGAGTCACATAACGAAGTTTTTGCTGAGAGTTATCATGCAAAGAGTTAGGAAGGAAATGCAACCCGAAATAGGAGAAGAACAATGTGGGTTTGTAGAAGGCAAGAGTGCAGTAAATGCTGTATATGTGCTGAGAACAGTAATCGAACGTTCTATGGAAGTAAACATAGATCTATATCTTTGCTTTATTGACTACACAAAGGCTTTTGATAAAGTGAGACATGTCGACATGATAAGGATGCTTGAAGATCTTTAAATTGATGGAAAAGACCTTAGATTTATATTTTTTTTAAACATATATTAGAAACAACAAGCTGCCATCAGAATTAATAATGAAGTAGGTGAATATCAGCCTATTAAAAGAGGTGTGAGACAGGAGTATGTAATGTCTCCAGATCTTTTTTTTCCCTGTACAGTGAAAATATTTTCAGAAATGTAGAAGATATGGAAAGAATCAACATTGGGGGAAGATACATCAATAACATTAGATAAGCAGATGATACGGTCTTGATTGCAGACAATGAGCAGGATCTGCAGCATTTGGTAGATGCCGTTGTTGCACACAGTGAACAGCTAGGGTTATAATTGAATTGTATGAAGACACAGATTATGGTCGCCGATCATTTCACATTTAAACAAATGGACAGCGATCATTTCACATATAAATTCATGAACATCTATCATTTCGCATATAAAATCATGGACATATATCATTTCACATATAACATTATGGAGAGCTATCATTTCACATATAAATTCATGAACAGCTATCATTTCGCATATAAAAACATGGACATATATCATTTCACATATACCATTATGGAGAGCTATCATTTCACATATAAAATCATGGGCTGCTATCATCTTACAATTAAATATTGTGGGCGATGCTAATCTAACAAACAAATACCTCGGGCAGTTGCAATCTTACAGTTAACAGTAACAACCAGTCATGTTCTTATAGGTAACAGTAACAACCAGTCATGATCTTATAGGTAACAGTAACAACCAGTCATGTTCTTATAGGTAACAGTAACAACCAGTCATGTTCTTATAGGTAACAGTATCTACCCGTTATATTCTTATAGATAAAAAATGTAGCTTGTGGCCATCTATCATACAAATCAGCTATCGAAATCAATATGGTGCTAATAAAAAATACAAACTAACAACAAAAAAGGACAACAAGGAGAGAGAGAGAGAGAGAGAGAGATAGAGAGAGAGAGAGAGAGAGAGAGAGAGAGAGAGAGAGAGAGAGAGAGAGAGAGAGACACACATAAAGAGACAGAGACAGACAGAGGCAGGCAGTAAGAGAAGGAAAGGTCTAAGGGTGGTAAAAGCGACATATTGAGAGACACATAAAGCAGAAAAACCCTACAGAACGAAAGAAAGAAAGAAAGAAAGAAAGAAAGAAAGAAAGAGAAAGAAAGAATGAAAGAAAGAAAGAAAGAAAGAAAGAAAGAAAGAAAGAAAGAAAGAAAGAAAGAAAGAACAGGATTGTGTAACTCACCTAGCTCTTCACTCATTATCACAGGCTCATCTAAGACCAATGAGAAATATTGTATCACCTTATATCGTTCTTTGTTGACAATACGAATCATTATGATTTTCCTGAAAGATATAATTCGCAGGAAGGGGAGTCAATTGGGAGTTTGTGATAGAGAAACTCAGAAGTTAGTGCCCTTATAGTTGTCTCTGCTGTTGTTATATTTAAAGTTCAGTAATAGAAAACATCGGCCGCCTAGTCCTCTTTGTGCTCAGGCCTAAAATATCTGATGGATCTTTCACATCACTGATCCATAGCAAGAAACTGCTCCTGGACAACTTTGAATAGAGTGCCACAGTCGGACCGGTCTGTAACTATAGCTTTCAATTTTATATTGTCTAGTGTAGTGGTTCTCAACCTTTTTTGGCCCGTGCCCCCTTCACCATATTTTCAGAACGTCATCCCCCACCCCCCTTTAGTATTTCCTACCTAAAAATCTGGCCCGTGCCCCCTTCACCATACTTTCAGAACGTCATTCCCCCCCCCCTTACGTATTTCCTACCTAACAATCCCGCCCCGCCCCTGCACAGTATACGTAATAATGGAAGCTAAATTTTATAGCACATGCTAAAACAAGTCTAAACGTCCACATAAAACATGATTTGTGGGTCTACTTACTTTATAAATTGAATTTTAAAAGGGTGAGACGCACAGAAACGTACAGTATAAAAAGAAAAACAATTAAAAGTAATCGGTTCTTGTATTAACGCGATCTTGAAATAATCTTAATTCCCCCCATGGAAACCCTAAAATTCCCCCCTAGAGGGGGGGGGGGATTCCCCACCGGTTGAGAACCACTGGTCTAGTGCGTCCATAAGCCTCTACTTCTTTCTGCTACTTCTAGGAGCGTCAAACAATACCTGTGTGTGTTTATGTATGAACTATCCTATCAATGAATGTTCCAAGACACACGTTTCCCTTCGCTAGCTTTCAGGACACCCATGGGCATGCCAGAGTACACGATCACATCCCTCACACTGTCACTCAAGCGTAGTCCATAATTCTACTTCCAGTAGTGCTGGGCTGAATTTTGCGTGTGGGTTAGCTTTCCCTATTAACAGTATCCCTCGCTATCAGGAAAATCCACTCCGATTCCGATTCCGATTCCATTTCAAAAACAAAAATTCCAAATTCGTCCTCGTCTAACCTGCTTCATCAGCTGTGGTTATAATTGAGGATCGTGGTTTTTGTGGGTTTATTTACCCTAATTCTTGTCTTGTGAGTCCTTTCTCGGATTGGTTATGTATCGTTTGTGTCTGTGACGTCAGCAGTGGTCGGCGGCTATCCTTTGTGCTCTTCTGTTGTTGTGGTTTTCTTTGTTTGTGTAGGCTCCTTCCTCGTCTGGCTGCAGTCCTTATAAGGACTTTTCGTAATCCCCCTCCAGCTGGGGGTTCGGTCCGTGGCTGTCCTTTGTGCATGTTTCATCTTGTTTTCTTTGGCGGTCCAGGCTCCTGGCTTGATTGGTTGTAGTCCTGAAAAGGACTTTTTATTTGGTCTTTTTGTCTCCTTTATTGTGTATTTTCTGTAGGAGCTTATCGACGTTTTCATTTTCCTCCTTGTGTTTGTTTTCACTGTTGCGTTTGCGATACTGCTGCCTAAAGTTTTCTTCCTCCGTGGTCAGCCATGGGACGATTTTACCGTCATCTATATAGTACTCGAAGTCGTTCTCACGGTCGTAGAGTACTACTGGGTATACCATCGGTTTCCCCCGGAGTTTCTTAGGCTTCTTCTTTTCTTTTTCTTCCCAGCGCCTTCTGAATTCCTCGCGCTTGAGTTCCTCCTTGTCGACTGGGTATTCTGTGCCTCCTTCAGAGATCCGACGGTATAGTAGTTCCCTTTTGGGCGTTGTGGTTGGGCTGCTGGCTTCAGCTTGCGGTTCAGGCTCGGTCTCTTGATTTTCTTCTTGCTGTTTCTCTGTGAGTTCTTGTGTGGCTTCTGTTAATTTGTTTTGAAAGAGTCCCATTTCAGCTCTATGCAATTCTCTTTCGGTCTTGATCATTTGTAGGATTTCTTCGTTCTCCTTCTTCATCTCAGCC
>OY992894.1:69975861-70068361 GCA_963921405.1 Cepaea hortensis | reverse complement strand
CCCAGTCCTCATCATCAACAATCAACGAAGAGTTCCAATACTTCTTCTTCTTCTTCTTCTTCTTCTTCTTCTTCTTATTCTTCTTCTTCTTCTTCTGCGTTCATCCGGAGTTTTTTTTTTTTTTTTTGGACATGATTGGGTTGTGCCTTATTACAGCAGAGCTGCGTTCTTGCGCCGTTAGGCCGAAACATCCGACTTCTGCGGGCATTTGTCGACCCGGTTAACTTTCCCGGGATAGTCCCAATATTAATGGTACCAGCTGCGAATCCTATTATGTGTCCATCTGGCCTTACCTCTAAATGTAGAAATAAAGCCTCAAGGGAAGATGTATGTGTAAATTGAGCAACGCTCCAACAACAACGTACAGGTAAACGTCCAGACACCTTTTTACTCGCCTAGAGACGTACTGAGCATATGGTGCCAGCCACATATTTGTATAGACTATAGACCAAACGGCGCTCAGGGTGTCAGTAAGTAGAGGAACCGTTTGGAACTAGACCAAACACCGCTCAGGGTGTCAGTAAGTAGAGGAACCGTTTGGAACTAGACCAAACACCGCTCAGGGTGTAAGTAAGTAGAGGAACCGTTTGGAACTAGACCAAACACCGCTCAGGGTGTCAGTAAGTAGAGGAACCGTTTGGAACTAGACCAAACGGCGCTCAGGGTGTCAGTAAGTAGAGGAACCGTTTGGAACTAGACCAAACGGCGCTCAGGGTGTCAGTAAGTAGAGGAACCGTTTGGAACTAGACCAAACGGCGCTCAGGGTGTCAGTAAGTAGAGGAACCGTTTGGAACTAGACCAAACGGCGCTCAGGGTGTCAGTAAGTAGAGGAACCGTTTGGAACTAGACCAAACGGCGCTCAGGGTGTCAGTAAGTAGAGGAACCGTTTGGAACTAGACCAAACACCGCTCAGGGTGTAAGTAAGTAGAGGAACCGTTTGGAACTAGACCAAACGGCGCTCAGGGTGTCAGTAAGTAGAGGAACCGTTTGGAACTAGACAAAACACCGCTCAGGGTGTCAGTAAGTAGAGGAACCGTTTGGAACTAGACCAAACACCGCTCAGGGTGTCAGTAAGTAGAGGAACCGTTTGGAACTAGACCAAACACCGCTCAGGGTGTCAGTAAGTAGAGGAACCGTTTGGAACTAGACCAAACACCGCTCAGGGTGTAAGTAAGTAGAGGAACCGTTTGGAACTAGACCAAACACCGCTCAGGGTGTCAGTAAGTAGAGGAACCGTTTGGAACTAGACCAAACGGCGCTCAGGGTGTCAGTAAGTAGAGGAACCGTTTGGAACTAGACCAAACGGCGCTCAGGGTGTCAGTAAGTAGAGGAACCGTTTGGAACTAGACCAAACGGCGCTCAGGGTGTCAGTAAGTAGAGGAACCGTTTGGAACTAGACCAAACGGCGCTCAGGGTGTCAGTAAGTAGAGGAACCGTTTGGAACTAGACCAAACACCGCTCAGGGTGTCAGTAAGTAGAGGAACCGTTTGGAACTAGACCAAACACCGCTCAGGGTGTAAGTAAGTAGAGGAACCGTTTGGAACTAGACCAAACGGCGCTCAGGGTGTCAGTAAGTAGAGGAACCGTTTGGAACTAGACCAAACACCGCTCAGGGTGTCAGTAAGTAGAGGAACCGTTTGGAACTAGACCAAACACCGCTCAGGGTGTCAGTAAGTAGAGGAACCGTTTGGAACTAGACCAAACACCGCTCAGGGTGTCAGTAAGTAGAGGAACCGTTTGGAACTAGACCAAACGGCGCTCAGGGTGTCAGTAAGTAGAGGAACCGTTTGGAACTTGACCAAACGGCGCTCAGGGTGTGAGTAAGTAGAGGACCCGTTTGGAACTAGACCAAACAGCGCTCATGGTGTAAGTACGTAGAGGACCCGTTTGGAACTAGACCAAACGGCGCTCAGGGTGTCAGTAAGTAGAGGAACCGTTTGGAACTAGACCAAACACCGCTCAGGGTGTAAGTAAGTAGAGGACCCGTTTGGAACTAGACCAAACGGCGCTCGGGGTTTAAGTAAGTAGAGGACCCGTTTAGAACTAGACCAAACAGCGCTCATGGTGTAAGTACGTAGAGGACCCGTTTGGAACTTGACCAAACGGCGCTCAGGGTGTCAGTAAGTAGAGGACCCGTTTGGAACTAGACCAAACGGCGCTCAGGGTGTAAGTAAGTAGAGGACCCGTTTGGAACTAGACCAAACGGCGCTCAGGGTGTAAGTAAGTAGAAGACCCGTTTGGAACTAGACCAAACGGCGCTCAGGGTGAAAGTAATTAGAGGACCTGTTTGGAACTAGACCAAACGGCGCTCTGGGTGTAAGTAAGTAAGTAAAGGACCCGTTTGGAATTAGACCAAACGGCGCTCAGTGTGTAAGTAGAAGACCCGTTTGGAACTAGACCAAACGGCGCTCAGGGTGAAAGTAATTAGAGGACCCGTTTGGAACTAGACCAAACGGCGCTCTGGGTGTAAGTAAGTAAGTAGAGGACCCGTTTTGCACTAGACCAAACGGCGCTCAGGGTGTAAGCAAGTAGAGGACCCATTTGGAACTAGACCAAACGGCGGTCAGGGTGTACGTAAGTAAAGGACCCATTTGGAACTAGACCAAACGGCGGTTAGGGTGTAAGTAAGTAAAGGACCCATTTTGGAACTAGACCAAACGGCGGTCAGGGTGTAAGTAAGTAAAGGACCCGTTTGGAACTAGACCAAACGGCGCTCAGGGTTGAAGTAAGTAGAGGACCCGTTTGGAACTAGACCAAACGGCGCTCAGGATGTAAGTAAGTAGAGGACCCGTTTGTAACTAGATCAAAGGCGTTCAGGGTGTAAGTAAAAGACCCGTTTGGAACTAGACCAATATTGTTATGTACCCATTGGCACTGGGTTGTGATGTGTTCAGTGTCACACCTGCCATCTTTACTTCCCAAGACATGTCCTGATACCCAGTTTAGACTGTCGACCTGGGAGCCTGTGTCAATTTTTAAAATGCAAATCAGCCGAAATTGGATTGAGCCCATGTCCATCGGTCCGGTAGGCGTGTGTCTAACCACTCGGCTACCGAAGCTTCCCCCTTCAAGAGGTGATGTGCTTAAAATCGCCCTGCCCGCCTTTATTTCCCAAGTAATTTCTTGGTATCCATTTTAAATTGTGTTGTCAAGGCGGCCCATGTTAATTTTTAAAATCCCCCTCGATGCTAGCCACTATGCTCGTCCGACCACGATCGTGTCCTCTGCCTGAGCCACTCGTGATTTTCCTCTTACCAATCAGTCGGTGGCACTTAACTGTATCCATGGCTTCTTGCAGGGTGTTCCGAGGCTGCTGGGAGATATGGCTTAGCCTGCAGTTCCGTGAGCATGTCAGCAATCGTGGGTAAAGCTAGGGTGTATCTCATACACACTACCGGTGTGTCCCTTGTGCATCCCAGGGTCACCCGAAAAGCTTTATTCTGTATGCGCTCTAGTTTCACTATCTGACACTTTGACACTGATCAGTCCCAATACATGCTCAGTTACTGAGATGATCAGACGAGGTACAGAGCGGTTTAAGAGTCCTCTGGGAAACTGCAAGTTCTAACTCCTTAGTTCAATACATTGGTGTCTGACTCATGATAAGGACTTGCAACTAACAGAGATAGCTTGGAATAGGGACTTTTCTCCTGACCTGGTACCAAAGTGTCATTTTCACGGGAACTGTGATACAGTGCTCTCATTCCCCTCTCCAAGCTCAGAAATCAACGGAGTGTGCAAGCTTCGTACTGAAACTTCACATTTGCCAAGAGCAGTATTAGAATGTAACCAGGGCATTGTTCAGCACAACATGCACGGACCGGTGGGTATTTGGCCTGGTTAGGTCATGTTTCCTTCCCGGGGTTTAGGTATTTTATTGTGAACAGACTATAACCCAATGATTGCATTGTCAACAGACTATAACTCAATGATTGCATTGTCAACAGACACCACCCCAATTTCCAGAGGACCCAGCAATAGTTAAATGTGTGGTACAGCCATTTCTCGTCCATTCTTGAATATTCATCATTATCTTTGTGCCGCAGGTCCTTTGCAAAGCGTCTCTCTCATCAGGGTGAGTCAAAAAGCTGCTCTGTCGCTGGCCATTGCTCGTACTTCACACACCGTCATGTCCAAAATGTCAGATCTTTAATATTACCAGCGCAGAATTAATGTATCTGCCACTTGGACCCCTTGTGCCTTCAGTGGCACTCTCGATACGACTCGGACTATGAAAGAACGTACTTACTCGTACTCTTGGTTCTCGAAGATCAGGTCGTTTCCAAAGAGTTGATAATCTTCCCATAGTGTTGCTGTACCGTCAGCGGAGTGGTAAGGAAGTCTGATGCGTCCCTTCCCGCCCTTTGCGCGATAAACTTTAACAGGTATGTCTCCACAGTTCTCTTCCACGGTCAGAGTAGGCTTGGGAAAATAGAATATCCCCGGATGACTATCATCAACAATGGTGACTGCCGCTAGAGAAAAGGAACCAAGAACGACTTCAGTTGACGAGTCTGTGGGTGATGTTGGGCGCTGATTTATGACGTCATGTTTAACCTCCTTGGATGGTGAAACCCTCGTAACGTTGGTTTCATTTTTCACTTCTGCTGATAATTTGTTAATTTCTGCTGACATCTTATAATCTGTTAGGTCACTTAGTCGTGGGTTGGAGAGATGCACATAGAAAATGTCATAATCCTCAACAACATCATGGGATATTATTTCAATGGCAATCTGTGCTCTCTTCTGAAAAGGCAGGAAAACTAGTGTGCCCTTTGCTTCAGTGTAATCTATAACCTTTTTAGCCGAACCATCGGCTGTGTGATAGTCTACATGGCACACCTTACTCAGGTCGCCACCTCTCCGTAGAACCGTTACATGTATCATACCCGTGCTCTCCATCACAGCATAAGTATCCGAGTCAAAGAATACTTTGCTGACACGGCTAACAGTCTCATCCTCATTCGCGGAAAAGCTTTCTGTTACTTTCAGAATCTCAGGCCAATGACTTCTCTTCATTGCTCCTGCATAAAAAGCTTTAGACTTGGATTCTTTATTTAGAATTTCAGTTTTGGCCATGGCTGACAAAATCGCTAAATCCACATACGGATAAAACTCTCGCAGTTTGCTGATGATTGTTGTTATCTCGCTGCGCTGTTTCACGACATTTCGCACCAAACTGTTCTCTTCGTCGCTTCCTTTATTCTCCCTGGAGTCTTGCAATTTTTCCAAAGAGGGCGTTTTCTGCAACTCTTTAGTAGCTTCCTTGATGGCATTAGATTTTCGACACAAGCATTTCCCGAATACTGTCCTCTTCTCGGTCAGATATGCCGTGTACACGATTCCGGGGAAGAATGCACACGTTAACACAGCCTCCCAAATCTCAACGACTCCTTTGCTGGAAACAAATAGAATTATAAACAGCCAGATGTATGCGAAAACGCTCCACGCGGCTGTCACATAGAAAACGGGTAGACTTTTAATTTTTCGCACTTTCTTGACTGGAACCACAAAGACGCACATGGCGCAAATAACGAACAAATTGTAGGCAGCGCTACCAATAATTGTTCCTGGCCCAAGATCCCCTGCTTGAAAATCATTACCATATACTTCAATAATTGACAGTAATATTTCTGAAGCAGACGAGCCAAGCGCCACTAGGGTCAAGTTCGCCACAGTTTCGCTCCAAACCCGTTTACTGACAAAAACAGTGGTGCCGTCGGGTATCATGACCGCAACTTGCTTCCTCTGTGAGATGATCACTTCAATGGCGGCCATGAAACGTTCAGTGACAACTGCCACGCCAAGAAAGAGATAGAACAAAGCGATTATATAGAAGAACGCTCTAAGATTTCTATCAATTTCCGAAATGTTACGTTGAGGCTGCCACATCGGAATCAAAAGGCCTTCTTTACACAGAGCACCCGTCACTGAGCAAGACCCATTCTTGGTTAAATCAGCATCATCATAAGCTAAAACGGTCCCATATTCGTACTCGTCAGTGACAGTGGAAACTTTGTCACGGCCTCTGGTGGTTTTGAACATGTTGACACCCAGTGGCTCGGGATGAAAGATTATGCCAATTGCACAAACAGGAACCTGGTTTCGGAAAGAGAACGCATCTGTCAGATTTTACTTCAGGTGCATAGAACGGTCTAGGGCAGGGGTGGCCACCACGAGGCCCGCGGGCCGCATGCGGCCCGCCGGACGTCATGTTACGGCCCGCGGAGTGGGAAGCGATGATGTGATCAAGGCTTTAGCACGCTTGCTTGTTTACTTTAATTAACTAAAAAAAAAAAACTAAAATTAGGTGCGTGGCCCGGCAGAAAACATTATTTCTGAAATTTGGCCCGCCTGCTGAAAAGGTTGGCCACCCCTGGTCTAGGGGTTAATGGTCGCAGCTTCACATCTCACCGATGTATCGGGTTTTTGTTTAGAAATCTGCCGTCGGCGACTTGAGAGCGGATGGCTTTGCGTTGATTTCAATGGTATGAACGTCGGTGGTTCGAGACGCAATGGCAAGCTGCTGAACGTAAAATTTTCTAGTAAATCACAAACAGTCAATAAATGATAGGGTTGAATGCAACGTCCTGTAAAAAGAACGTGCAGCTAACATTACCATAGAACATTACTGTTAAATTATTGCAGCTATTTAAAAGGCATATTGTCATATTTTGTTGAGGTTATTCAAGAAGAAAGCTGGTATAAAGTTTCTGAGCATGCCACCGCGGATTTCAGTTTTACAACATGTTTATAAACGCATTCCTTCGGAGATAATATTGTGGTTTCCCATAACTTCCACTTCAGCTGAGGTGGTTTGTCACTTCCGCCTTTGATAGTTTTCGGCACTCGAGAGCTAATGGATGTGGTTAATGTCACGCCAACCGCTTTTATATGGTGTATTCTTAATAACTGTGCAGTGTTTGGAAATATTGCCGGTCCAAGTTTTGTATTCACCCTCTGTAAATTCCATGCACCATAATAGATAAATACAAAACTTGGACCGGCAATATTTTCAAACACTGCACAGTCACTAAAAATGCACCCTGTACTTTTCAAGAATTCAATCAATTTGGCTGCAGAATCAACTATTCCAAAATTAAAGAAGGTGGGTCGTAAGAAATGGATGACTGAAGAAATTTTACACCCAATGGAAACAAGAAGACTCAACAAAAATAATTCTGTCAAATATGAAGAAATCCATAGGCAAGTCAGAATATTATGTAAGGAGGCAAAAGAAGCATGGCTTGAGGAAAAGTGCTTAGAAATTGAAAAACAACACAACAGTCAAAATACCAAATTAGTGCACAAAAGAATTCAGGAACTTACTAATAAAAGAGCAAGTACATCAACAGGCTGTCTAAAAACTAAACATGGCAAAATCATAAAAGAAAAAGATCAGATTTTACATGTATGGACAGATTATGAGAAAAACCTTTATAAGGATAACAGAGAGGAACAGTATGAAATTAGATTTAATAATGAAGGACCACCAATTTTGAAGATGGAGGTTCAAAATATTCTTAAGCATATGAAAGCTGGCAAGGCCCCCGGTGCAGATAACATCACAACAGAAATGATTAAAGCTTTAGAAGAATATGGAGTAAATCAAGTCACCAGACTGCTGAACACATTATATGATACTGGTGATATACCTTCTGAATTATGTATTTCTGTATTTATTACAATTACAAAGAAATCAGGAGCCTTGGAATGTGATCAACATAGAACAATTAGTATAATGAGTCACATCACAAAGATTTTGCTACGAATTATCATGCAAAGAATGAGGAGGAAATTACAACCTGAGGGAAGAATTACAACCTAAGGGGAAGAACAATGTGGGTTTGTAGAAGGAAAGGGTACAGTAAATGCTGTGTATATGCTGCAAACAGTTATTGAACGTGCTATAGAAGTAAACAAGTATATACATCTTTGTTTTATTGACTATACAAAAGCTTTTGATAGAGTTAGACATGTCAACATGGTGGATATGCTTGCAGATCTACAAATTGATGGGAAAGACATTAGACTTATAAAATACATATATTGGAAACAACAAGCTGCCATTAGGATTGACAATGAAGTGGGACAATATCAGCCTATTAAGAGAGGTGTTAGGCAGGGATGTGTAATGTCTCCAGATTTTTTTTTCCCTGTACAGTGAAAATATTTTCAGAAATGTAGAAGATATAAATGGAATCAGCATTGGAGGACGAAACATCAATAACATTCGATATGCAGGTGATACAGTATTGATTTCAGACAATGCGCAGGATCTGCAACAATTAGTAGATGCGGTTGTTGTACACAGTGAGCAGCTGGGCTTAGAATTAAATTGTAAAAAGACACAGGTTATGGTCGTCACTAGGAAGAACGAAGTACCACAATGTAATATACAAGTAAATGGGAATATTCTTCAACAAGTGAATCGATACAATTATCTCGGAACAGTCATAACATCTGATGGGAGATGCCTTGAAGAGATTAAAATAAGAATCGCCATGGCGAAAGTAGCCGTTAGCAAGATGAAAAACATTCTGACCAATAAAAAGATGTCAATTGAAACGAGAAAAAGAGTGTTGAGGGGGATACATAGAGCCTGTTCTTTTGTATGGATGTGAAACTTGGACAATGAGCAGTCAAGCTGAAAAACATTTGATGGCTACAGAAATGTGGTTTCTGAGGAAAATGCGAAGAATACCATGGATAGATAGAAAAACCAATGACCAAGTACTACAGGAGACAAATGAAACTCGTAAACTGATTAGAGAAATTAGACGTAGACCGTCAAAAAGTTTTTGGACATGTTATAGGAAGAAATGGATTGGAGAACTTAGTGACAACTGGCAAGATCGAAGGGAACAGACCAAGAGGAAGACCGAGAGGAAAATACCTGGATGGCTTGACCACATGGCATGGACGAGACAGGAACACTGAGCTGATCCACAACTCTGGTGATCGAGTGAAATGGCGAGTTATGACCGCCCACTCTTTCCGGCATGGCACATGATTGATTGATTGACTTTCCAAGACACTTCTTGGGACCAATTTTATCCTGGATCGGCTGGGAGCAACGGTTAATTTTTAAAAATCCAAATCAATACGAATTTGAATCCATGACAACCGACCCGACAGACAAGCGTGTTCTGAATGTATGCCAAATAGAAAATCAAATCACCATCTTAATACAGCGCTTCTGTTTTCATCAAGTTTAGATTAGTTTAGTCGACGGATCAAAATCACGGCACACGGGTGTAACCCATAAGTGGTCCGTTCTACTCCTAACTAAAGCCTGAGTCCGGAGAATCTCAGCTCAGTGCACGAATTCCGTAGCACCGGCGAGGATCCTGAAATACTTTGGGTAGATTTTTAACTCGAAATTTTGCTCGGCCAGCACCGTTAGGCTACGCTTTTTTTCAATGTCCAACTGCCAAGGGAATTTTTACGTGCGCAACAGTACACATGGGCGTCCAATCTCACTACCCAGCGACCAGGGGAAATTTTCTTACTAGACGTCCACATGAAAAAATCCCGGCCCTCACCCGGACTTGAACCAGGGACCTTTGACAATCGAGGCGGACAATATACCTCGAGACCACTCAGCCCACCCCCCCCCCCCCCTTGTTTTCATCAAGCCAGGCCTAAGGATAAGGGGAAAATACTTTTCTAAGCTGCCTTCTAAACAGCCGGCTCCGCGCCGAAGAGCTTACGGGCGCAGTTCGTAATCCCGCATACCCGCGTTCAAAACACAGCTGCGGCCGATTTGGCAACAGACCGCCTTGCGTTGGCGTTTTACGAAATGGTGTGGGTGCCGGTCTTTCAGAAACCAATGGCAAACTACTGAACGTAAACTTGCTAAGATATTACAACAGCAAAAAATGCCGGTGTTGACTGCGACGTCCTGTAACTGATATGCAATTTAACCTTTAAATTTTTATTTACTGCCTTTTAAGTATAAAGACAGTTCTTTCACTTTTATCTTTGTTAAACACTGCACAAACCAAATATTGAAAAATGACAGCGGCGAGACATTTCTTGTCGCGAACTGAAGTTTTGTCATGGCCAGTTACTTAAAACTGTACACAGCAGTTGATTTGATTGCACGTTCGTGATAGAAACAATTTCCAAGCAAACAAACAAATCACTGCAGAACTAGTTCTGCTAGCTTCCAGTTGTATTACTGTAAGTGTCTCTAATTCTTCATCATATTGTATTGATGTTTTTCGAGTCTCATAATTGTAGCCTTTCAGTTCTTGGTTGTTTTAGCGGTGTGGTTTTATTTTTGGTTTTGTTTGATTTTGTGTTACCGAATACACTAACAGATTGTCAAGTTTTCTCTATCCACGCATGCATTGTCATCATGTACCATGACAAGTAGTTTAGAAGTTCATGTATCTCCACAAATGTCGGTCCGTAATTTTGTGGATAAATTATCTTGAGGATTTTCCTCCATACCACAGCATCCAGCCTATGTAGGAGAGGGCTCCAAGTGAAAACCTTACAAGTGTGATACAAATTACAATAACCATGCCATTGTCTTGTAACTTGTCAATATTGTTGTTAAATGTGTCAAGAGAGTTAAGCGCGTGGCATCACGGTGCAGACGAGCACTGTGACGTCATAAGGACGGTTTAAAGATGTCCGCCCCACTTTTGGCATGCACCAAAGAGAGGCAACTCTCTGGTCTCCGTTGTTTTCTTTGTTTTTTTTTTTTCATAAGTGAAGGGGTGAAGCCCAGATAAATTCATCGGCGAATGAAGATCAAGCATAATAATGCATGCCTGTCAGTCCAGCAAGTGTATGAGTGGAGTAGGAAGTTTCAAAACTTTTCGATTCGATGAAGAGGTACAGCAGGTGGTGCATGAGTGGTTACACACGTGACAAAGAGATCTTTTTCTACAGGAATCCAAGCACTTTATTGGCGCTGGAGGACTTGCATTGGACGCAGTGGTGACTACATCGAAAAATGAAACATTTGTTCCTTACTTTTTCAGAACATATTCACACAAACACAAAAACAAAACAAAAAACATTTCAAGGTTTCATTTGAAGCCCCCTCATAGCATCATTACTCTTGATTTGCTCCTTTCTCTTCTATCATTGATTTTTCCAGTCGTCACGGCTTTTCATCGATGTCTCTCTTTGCATGACCAAAGAATACTCTTTCCCTCTTTCTAATATGTGTGTAATGTTATACTTTCCTTAGAATTTTTCAGTCATTGAATGATACAAACTCTGCCAGTCCTGGGTCATGCAGCATACGTCTCAGGAACTACAACCCCGCTGCCTCCTGTCTCTTGCTAATTTGTTTATTCACACTCCGTGATTCACTGCCATACAACAGAACCCGCCTTCGGTTTTCTCAAATTCGAAGACAAAGAAATCGCACAAGTCATTACCATACCATTTGATGACATAGACCACATATGTTGATTGATTATGCATCCTCTGGCCCGGATGTATTGGCGTTCCGGTCGTCTGGTCACGACCAGGACGTGCACCTGTGGAAGTGAGGTTGGCGTGGAGATGGTTGTCCCGATCCACTACCAAGGTATGATCCCAGCATTTTTGGCTGTTTGTGATTTCTCCGTTCAGTAGTTTACTGTAGCTTTATTAATGACCGGCACTCATGCACTATTTTATGAAAATCAACGCAAGGCGATCTGCTGCCAAATCTCCCGCAGCTGTGTTCGAATGCGGTATGCGGGATTACTAATTGCTTCCGTAACTCCTTCGCCACAGAGCCGGCGTGTGAAGTAGCTTTCCCTATTTCCAATGTCCCCCGCCATCAGGCAAACCCACTCCGACTTCAGAGGTAGTTATAATTTACGTCCCCAAATCAAGGACAAGAAGTCAACATTTTAGTCCTAGCTCGGCCTCAACACACCGAATGTTTAAGAACGAGCGCTCGTATCAATTCTGTCCCGCTGACCTCCAAGTGGGCTATAAAAGACTGGTCATGGAACTTGACATCTGTGGTTGGCCAGGTAACTTATTCAGTGCCGAAGGATAATATATCGCCACATGTGACCTCATTATGGACAAAAGGACGATATATCGCCATATTAGGGGTCATCGTGTTATTTAATTTGTTTCGGGATATCTTACGCAGTGTCAATACTCAGTGTACATTTTAATATGTGCTCATTTGATTGTGCGCCATGTTTGGTCCAAATCTACTGTTTGTTTCGTACTGAATCAGTTAAAAACCAGGTCATGATTTAGCACAGCATTTATGGATCGACCAAGATTACGCCAAAACTGGACGTGCTTCCTCCATGGGATTTTGGCATTTCCTTTTCAGCAGACTCCAACTCAGTGCCAAGAGGGGTCAATCGGCTGTAAAAATGTGTCCTCCTCGGCCACTCATGTTGTGTCTTTGAGCGTTGAGCTAGGAACATTGTGATGGTCCTAGCGCTTCAGACCCATAGAAGATTCATGCTTCCGGGCTTGTGCGTGTGTGTCTTTGTTTGTTTGTTTGTTTGTTTGTTTTTACACGGGCACGTTAGTGTAATCGATAGGATGTAATGCTGATAATGTCATAATCGCTGTCTGACGAGGGTTCGCTGTCCGCTAAGTGAGAGAATACTAGCCACCTATTCTACCAGGCATTCCGGTTCCGGTTTACAATGGTATTAGTACATGGTGTATTTTTAATTACTGCAATTTTTGAAAATAATGCCGTTCCAAGTTTCGTATTCGCTTTCTGTGGAGTTCATGCAACACAATAGGTAAATATGAAACTTGGAACGGCAATGTTTTCAAAACCTGCACAATCATTAAAAATACACCCTATACTTTACAGACGTATGCAGATTCTTGTCTTGGGACTTTAAAAATAAGTACGCACTGCCTTTGAGTGGGCGGTGTAAAAACTAGTGTTCCTTGCCTCTACTATTCGGATTAAAAAGCAATGAACGCGTAGACCGGATGTTAAATTCTGTATGGGTACAAACGTGGGGGGGGGGGGGACTAGGTCATGGTTGATATAGTCCAGTGGTTCTCAACCTTTTTTGGCCCGTTCCCCCTTTGACCATATTTTCAGAACGTCATCCCCCCCCCCCCTTCCTATAAAAAATTTGGCCCGTTCCCCCCTTCATCGTATTTTCAGAACGTCATTCCCCCCTTTCATATATCCTATCTAAAAATCCCCCCACCCCTATACAGTATACGTAAAAATGTAAGGTAAATTTAATAGCACATACTAAAACAAGTCTAGACATCCACATAAAACATGATTTGTGGGTCTACTGACTTTATAAAATGAATTTTCGAAGGATGAGACGTACTTAACTGTAAAGTATGAAGGGAAAAACAATATCAAGTAATCGGTTCTTGTATTAACGCGATCTTGAAATGGTCTTCATTTCCCTCCCCCCCCCCCTGGAAACCCTAAAATTCCCCCCTGGGGGGGGGGGGGGGGGAATTCCCCACCGGTTGAGAACCACTGATATAGTCGATGCAGTACGGACTCAGATGGCGGGCACTGTCGAGACTTTGACGCTAGCCCGAACACATGTATTGGTCGAGAACTTCGATGCCGACTCTGAGATCAAGAAATGAGATGCATAACCAAAACATCATGAGAGCAGACAACAAAAATACTTAGGGCTGGCCGCTACATCGGAGAAGTGAGCACGCGTAAGAATGCTCAAAGTGCAGTGACGTCGTTCGATATAAATAAATGTTTTGCATATCCTTTACATGACATCGCTGTCAACACCAGCATCTTTCAGTTGTATGTTGATTTCTTGGCAATATTACGCTCAGTAGTTTGCCATTGCTTTCTGAGCGGCCGGCTCAGTTATCCCGCAAGTCACCAGCGGGGGTCGAACCGCTCCCAGCTCTCGCCCGCTCCGAGACTGCGTGATAAACGGGATTACGGAGAAAGTGTTGTAACCCCTCGGCCAGAGAAACCGGCCGTTCGATATAACATACTTTTAATTCATCCGCCACATCTAAATGTCCGTTGTGTTGCATCTAAACGCAGATGCTGTTTGAGAATGGCCTTGTGGTATGGAGCCACGATTGCATAGTGGTTAGTGCGCTTGCCTACTAAGACAGTGGTCCGTGTACAGTCACCAGGAGAGGCGGAATTATTTGTCCCGACCAGTAGGGCTCTGGGGTCGACCCATTCTCATAAAATAATGGGTATCGGACATTTTCAGATTTAAATGACGAAGATACAAACAATAGATTGCACGAATTATTTCCTGGCATCTGGTCAGATACATGCTGCAGAAATCATACAAAATAAAGTAAAGTAATTAGATAAATTTTTCAAGCTGAAATATACAAATGTTTGCAAAGTAATTTCAATTGTCTACCACGATAATTTTCAACTGACTAGCATGTCTTTATGTTTGCACAAAACTGGCCTATGCCGATTAATCATGATGGCTTCTGCGAAATTTAACAAGCGACTATTCTGTGTGTTAATAAATTGTGCAATTAAGTTGTGTGATTTCTGCATACAGTGAAATATGCCAGGCAATAAATCGTGCAATCTTTTGTTTATCTTCGTTATTCAAATTTTCAGATTTGTCTGAGGTGGCGTGGAAAGAAGCTGCCTACCCCAACACACAGAGGTCGCGGCCTAGAATATGCAAAGGCCTAACACTTCATAACACAAAGGCATACTCTGCTATGGGACAACGTGTATCTTTACATAGTAACATGACCAACCATATTTTAGCAATATAGCGAAAGTCTGAATGTTTCTGTGTTTGAAGGACCTACCTACTGTCAGTATTTGTTAATTAACTTCACCAACTTTGATCAGGAATGTACTTTCTACGATATCTAATTGGCTGAACGTGTCTGCTGCTTCCCAAGTAATCAGTGGTTTAAAACACAAAGACTGTTAATATCCTAAGGAGCTGTTGGGACATTGTGTCGGGTCTTAGCAGAGACTGAGCTACCGTATGACAGTAGACGGTACTACCTGCTTTCTGATAGCGGCGAATGTTGGGTGCCACTTACCACACCCGACACCCCATGTTTTGCCAGCAGCTTCGGGCGAAGGAGCGCATATAGGAGGGTACAAACCTTATCCTGGTGCGAGGAAATGCAACATAAAGACTAAATATCGTGGCAGGGCAGACAAGGCATTAAGCCTTGGTCAGCAACTGGTCTAGGGTCGAATCCCCGACAGGCAGAGTTAGAGAATTGCTTTACTGATAAGCCAGCTTCTGCAGCTTGTCTTGTTCCAGGTGTATTGGTGTTACCTTTCCTCTGGAGTAAACTAGACAGGCCGAGAGAGGGATTATGCTGCATGGACAACACATGGTCTCTAAATTCAGCCCAGGCTGTGTGCTATGGTGAGGTTTAATTCCATTTTACAAATTGGCAAGAGGGCCAGACATAGAATAAAATATATAAAGTCGGGAGCAATGCAAGCCATCTACCTTACTCTCCATTAGAATTACTGAATGGTGTGACAAAACACAACTGTAATACGTTCATATGAGCTTTGTGTGTGGAAACTCCGAGGAAAAGCTAGACGGATGCATAATTAAACTGCTACGAGTACCGTTAGTTTTGGGACGCCTCGCGGGCTGTTGAAGATGGTGGAGCACGTATGGAATGGTAATGTCCCGAGTTCTATGATGTCGGTTATTGACCCAATTCAACCCAGTGTGTGCGGAAATAAACCCACGACGGCCGATCGTCTTTCACATTCCTGCTTAACTTACAATGAATGGAAACATACATGGCACCAACCAACTGCTACTATGTACTTGTATTCGCCACATTAACATAGATACCAAAGTGCGAGCGAAGAGGACGAAGAAGATGAGGAGAGGAAGAGGGGGAAGACAAATGGTAGGATAAGGATACGGAGCAGAGGGTGAAGAAGAGGATTAGGAGGAGGAAGAGAAAGCAGCAGCTCTAGTAACTGTAAATGTGTCTTAAATTGATAACTGTACCTTACTAACGCTGCAATGAGGTAAACTCCACCCATCAGGCCCACGATATTCAAGATATATGTGACGAATTTCAATGTTCGGAATGTTTCATTTTACGATGTTCTTATACGATAAGCTTCGAGACTAGTGGGTTCTGGCTTAGAGAGTTCTTCACGTGTATTTAAATTCCCATCCGTGACGTAGTCAGTTAGTTAGTTAGTTAGTTAGTTAGTTAGTTAGTTAGTTAGTTAGTTAGTTAGTTAGTTAGTTAGTTAGTTAGTTAGTTAGTCGAGGTTCCAACTTCACGGCAACGGGTTGTCCCCATTATGCTCTTCCTGTGCCAGTGAAAATCACACAAAATGCTCTCCACTATCCAATGTGAAAAGTGGAATAGACAGGAGTCTCGGCAATCCAACAGCCCGCACAGGTACACTGTGCAAAATGCCGCCGCCAGAATGCCAACACGAAATTCATCCACGAAAACCGCAGTTCATCGTCGATGGACTCGGCAGTCACCAGAAAGACCTCATTAACCCGGGTTTTCTCACATGGCTCGGTCTTTTACCGCAGGGCGACCCGCCGAAAGCGTCGCACAAAGCACGACCTCCGCAGCTTCAGCGCCGACTCCCAGAAGTCTCCTGAAAAATGCACTTGTGAACCGAAAAGGCAAATCCGTCAAGTCAGCAACAGCCGGTAGCCACTGTTCAGAACATGCAGGTCATGTACAGGACATATGTAAAAGCATTCCGCGCGAATTTCACAGCTCACAATGTCGCCCACACACTCAGTAGCAAGGCGACGGAACCATGTACTATCAGTCCAACATGAGGAAAATGCGAATGCAAACCGTAGCTACAAGCATAAACACGCCACATGCCTTAACGGTTCAACGCCTAACCGCCATGTTGGCAACCGGAAGTCCAATGACGTAGTCAGATGGTTATGAAATCTTCCTCTTCTTCTGCGTTCATCCGGACTTTTTGTGTGTGGACGTGATTGCGTTGTGCCTGTTTACAGCAGAGCTGCGTTCTTGCGCCGTTAGGCCGACACACCCGACTTCTGCGGGCATTTGTTGACCGGGTTTATGAAATCCAGAATCATCATTGCAATAGAGACACTCACACATGTTCCGCCCGCTTCTTAAGCAGCCAAAGAAGAGTGTCCGTGCTGATAGTGCCTTTGGCAGACTGATTAAACGACCGCCTACACTTTCCTCACGGATTGAGTACTGGCTAGGCCCTCTGCTCATTCGCGGATGAATCAGCCTCTCACGGTGTGGGACCTTTGTTTCGCCGACTTTCCACTCAAGTCTGCATCGCCTAACTCTTGTTATAATCTAGCCAAAGAAGCGGTTGCAGCCAGTCTATCAGCCTGTTTATTGCCTCGCACACCCGCATCAGATGGTTAGATTATATCAAAGGGTTTACTACACAAACTTAACGTAGTCAGTCTGACATAATTGGCTCACACATCCGCAACAGCTGGTTAGACTAGCAAAGGATTTACTACACAAACACAAACTTAACGTAGTCGGACCGTCATAATTGGTTCACACACCCGCATCAGCTGGTTAGACTCTGTCCGAGGATTTACTACACAAACTTAACGTAGCCAGTCTGACATAATTGGCTCACACACCCGCATCAGCTGGTTTGACTAGCAAAGGATTTACTACACAAAAACAAACTTAACGTAGTCAGCCCGACATAATCGGCTCACACACCCGCATTAGCTGGTTTGACTCTGTCAGCGGATTTACCAACAGAAACACGAAATTAACTCGCTCATAATCAGACTTCTAAACCCCGTACACTCGACGGGAAAATATCTCTCTCACAGCAAGTCTTTCAGAGCGTGGCTGTCATCACGGCCCGTCTATAAGTTACTCGATCCAGAGACTCCATACCACAAGGCCACGCAGTTCTCCTGCCTCATACATCGATTGTCATACCAAAAGGCTGGGGCTGGGCGTGAGTTAACAGAAGTAACGACTGCAGCAGCACATAATACAAAATGAATGAGACTCCTGCGAACAAGTTAGATTTTTGTTTTGCATATCTTATTTACAGTACATCGCTGTCAACACCAGCACTTTACTGATGTGATCTCTTGACAAATTTACGTTCAGTAGTTTGTCATTGCTTTCTGAACGACCGGCTCCCATGCCAACACGGTAAAACAGCGCGACGCTGTCTGCTGCTAAAATGGTCGCAGCTGTGTTTCGAACTCGGGTAAGTGGGTTCACGAATCGGGTCCGTGAGCTCCTAGCCATGAATACCGGCGAGATACTATCTCTCACTATTTCGCAGGAGAAATCAAAGGCACAGGAAAAACTATCTTGTGAAAGATCTATTAAACAGCTTAACTCAGGAACCACCTCCTTCCTGAATTGCAAACGATTTAGAAACACATACAAAATTTACTCGTTCTATGGACGCTAAATTTCAAACACTATAGAAAATTGAAATATTCTTAAACAAGTCAATTGATAACAATTATCTCGGAACAGTCATAACATCTGATGGGAGATGCCTTGAAGAGATTAAAACAAGAATCACCACGGCGAAGATAGCCATTTGCAAGATAAAAAATATACTGACCAATAAGAGTGCTGAGGTGCTATACAGAACCTGAGCTTTTGTATGAATGTGAAGAGTGGACAATGAGCAGTCAAGCTGAAAAACATCTGATGGCTGTGGAAATGTGATTTCTGAGGAGAATGCAAATAATTTCATGGACAGAGAAAAACCAATGACCAAGTACTACAAAAGACATATGAAAATGGTGAACTGATTAGAGAAATTAGACGTAAACAGTAAAAAAATTTTGGACATGTTATGAGAAGAAATAAATTAGAGAACTTGGTGACAACTGACAAGATCTAGGGGAAGAGACCAAGGGAAAGCCAGAGAAGTAAATACGTGGATGGCTTGACCACGTGGCATGGTCGAGACAAGAACACTGAGCTGATCCACGACTCTGATGGTCGAGTGAAATGACGAATCATGACCGCCCACGCTTACCGGCATGGCACATGATGGATGGATAGAAAATCCAACCACAATCACCGGCACTTAGCAGGTCTTCCTGTCATGACACTCCATCAAACAGATTGTTGACCTTTTGCCAGTTCCCCAGCCTCGTGCATTTTCAAGCCCAATGTGTCCTTAATATTGTTTCCATCCTCTTTCTGGTTAACTGCTGCCTCTTCTTCCAAATCATTGAGACGTTAAATTGGGCCAAATTATTTCAGTTTCCAAGACCGTGTATGACTCAGTTAGTTAGTTAGTCGACAGATCATCCTCATTGCACATCGAACCATTCAGTCCATAAGTGCTCGGATCCCCTCCTCAGCAAATCCCGCAGCATGTAGCGGCTAACGACGCGTTCTGTGTTGGTTTATCAATCTTCTTTGGCTTCCTGAGTAGTGTTCTTGTTTGGCCACCCCTCTTTTAATTTGCTGCTCTAGCAGTCTGGCCATTGTTGTAGATTCACAGTCATCACTTGGTTCTCGCAAAAGTCTTACTTCTCGTAGAGCATTCAGAATGTCAGCCTGGTCCATGGCGCGTCCGCCCTCCACAGTAGCCTCACCTGCGAGCTTGTCAGCCCGCTCATTTCCTTGTACTCCCGCATGCCCTGGCACGAAGATGAAACTAATCTTTGCCAGCCGAGAACGCTCCAGAGGCAGCAACCATTCTCTTCGGATCGACCCCTCCTCTATCCTCTTGATCATGTTCATTGAGTCGCTAAGGAAACAAGCCCTAGTGAATGTGTCTCGAGCCATGTTATTGCTTTACTTACTGCCATGACTTCCATGGTCAGGCTACTTGTGGTTTCAGTGAAAGCACCAGAGTCCTCCTTCACAGTTCTCCCTCCGGCCCGAGCTGTAAAGGCCCATGAGCTTCTCACATGTCGGACGACCGACCCATCTGTGTAGATGACCGCGTCACTGTCTAGCGAATTCTCGAAAATCAACGCTTGTACTTCAGCCGGATTTTCTTGTCTGCATTTCCTATCTAATTGGATGCAAACTGAAAAGGATGTGCAGAAGTCTGTTGGCACTTGCACCCACTCCTCGCCAGGTTCTAAGTCCTCAAGTGAACACACCTGTTGAAGAATGTCTTCGGCTTGACCCATCCACGACCGTCCTCTTTTTAACCTGCTGCCCTTCACCTTCCTAATTTCACTATGCAGTGGATGTTGTGTGTTTGCGTTAACTCTGAGGTAGGCGCGTGCCCTGCAAACTTGTATTCTCTCTTCAATGGTTGGAAAATCAAGAAGGTAGCGCATCGCCCTGCATGCTGTATCTCTTGTACATCCAAGAATAATGCGCATAGCTTCATTCTGTATCCTTTCCATCTGCTTATGGCTGAGAGTCAGGATTGCCATTGCATACTCCAAAACAGACATGACCAGCCCCTCGTATAGAAGACATAGATGGCGCTGCTCACAGTTTGCTGACGCCATCACCCGCATCGCAGCCAAACTCCGCTTGGCCTTTGTTCTCACCTGGTCTATGTGCACAATATAAGCAAGGCTTCGATCAAACCGTTTGCTGACGCCATCACCCGCATCGCAGCCAAACTCCGCTTGGCCTTTGTTCTCACCTGGTCTATGTGCACAATATAAGCAAGGCTTCGATCAAACCGTATCCCTAGGTAATTCATTGCCTGCGTTCTTTCCACCGTCTCTGAACACAGCATTACAGTTGGTGTTGGAGTGTTGACAATATGATTATTCAACGAGAACCAAGTCACTGTTGCCTTTGTTGGGTTGACCATTGCCCCAGCTTCATCACACCAAGTACTTATGCGATTGAGTTCGGTTTGTAGTTCCACAGCAACCTGCTCTCTATCCTTACCCTGACGATACACTAAAACATCATCGGCAAACGACAATGTCCTGCCAGGTCCAGTGATCTGCTCACTGGTGATTCTCACTGTGTAGGCGTTGAACAGTACCAGAGATAATGGTGATCCCTGTGGTAGGCCAGGATATATTGTTGTTGGTTCCGAAGTCCAACTGCCACATCTCGTGTACGACTCAGTTTTCTTTTATGTTGATATCTTGTAAAAGGTCAGCTTCCGTATTGTAAGAATTGTTCTGTAACATTTCAGTTTTAAAAGAACCGATTTTCTTCACGTGATAGCAAAACAGCCCATATTCATGTGTTGTCATAGAAAAGATGCATATCTCAAACATTATACTGTAATTTGTTTGCTGATCTTATGACTCAGGCTCTTAAAACTGTCTGCATTGCCGCGGCCAGTCTATGTCCGACTCCTATTTAAACTTCATCACGGTTATTAATATTATAAAAATATTATGGAGCCAGGATATTCAAAGTTTGTGACATTTTCAAATGCTTCATCTCATCTCTAACTTATTACCTGTATTTTTAGACCAACTCATCTTCTTTCTAATGCAGTGTTTCCCAACCTTTTTTGTACCATGCCCCACTTAAGCCTTTCTAAAATTCATATTGCCCCCCCCCCCCCCTCAACATATACATTATTTTTAATATTCAAAATTGAAATGTTCACTAAAGAAACTTGAATGATAGGTTTTAGGAAGAAATCACTAGGTAATTATTGAGCAAACACAGTAAGTAAATTTTCAAAACATATAATGGAGAACTGAAATTCAAGTACAAAATAATTTTAATAAAAGATTTTTCTATATTATTTTAATTATTAGTAATTATTTATTATTTAAATTTAGTGAGATCCTTGTGCTTGATGCTTGCTGCAAAGAGATTTTATGTCAGGTTCCAATTTAGTTAACTTCAGTCTCAAGTCTCCCCGTTTTGTTATATTCAGCCGATTTCTTCCATTTTCGAATTGCCCCTGAATTAAGCCTTTCTAAAATTCATATTGCCCCCCTCCCCTCAGGGAGGGGGGCAATATGAAAAAGTCAAATTGCCCCCCTGTGGGGCGTGGGCCCCACGTTGGGAAACACTGTTCTAATCGCTCTGCCATCCATCCAACATGTGCCATGCTGATAAGCTTGGGCGGTCATGTTTTGCCATCTCACTCGATCACCAGAATCGTGGATCAGCTCTGTGTTTCTGTCTCGACCATGCCACGTGGACAAGCCATCCAGGTATCTTCCCCTTAGTCTCTTCCTTTCGATCTTGTCAGTTGTCACCAAGTTCTCCAATTCATTTCTTCTCATAACATGCCCAAACAATTTTGACTGTCTACATCTAATGTCTCTAATCAGTTTACGATCTTCATTTGTTTCTTGAAGGACTTGTTCATTGGTTTTTCTGTCTGTGTGGTATTCTTTGCATTTTCCTCAGAAACCATATTTCCACAGCCATCAGTTTTTCAGCTTGCTGCTCATTGTCCACGTCTCACATCCATACAAAAGTACAGGTTCTATGTAGCACTTCAACACTTTTTCTTGTTTCAATTGATATCTTTTTATTGGTCAGGATGTTTTTCATCTTGCAAAAGACTACCTTTGCAATGACAATTCTTGTTCTAATCTCTTCAAGGCATCTCCCATCAGATGTTATGACTGTTTAACTGTACCGATTCACTTGCTTAAGAATATGTCCATTTACTCATATATCACATTGTGGTATTTCCTTCTTCCCAGTGACGACCATAATCTGTCTTCTATTCAATTCTAACCCTAGTTGTTCACTGTGTGCAACAACCACATCTACTAAATTTTGCAGGTCCTGTTCATTGTCTACAATCAAGACTGTATCATCTGCATATCTAATGTTATTGATGTATCTCCCCCCAATGCTGATTCCTTCCATATCTTCAATATTTCTAAAAATATTTTCACTGTACAGGGAAAAAAAGATCGGGAGACATTACACATCCCTGTCTCACACCTCTTTTAATAGGCTGATATTGACCTACTTCATTATCAATTCTGATGGCAGCTTGTTGTTTCTAATGTTTTTTATTAATCAAATGTCTTTTCCACCAATTTATATATCTTCAAGCATCCTTATCATGATGACATGTCTCACTTTATCAAAAGCCTTTGTGTAGTCAATAAAGCAAAGATATAGAGCTATGTTTACTTCCATAGAACGTTCAATTACTGTTCTCAGTATACACACAGCATTTACTGTACCCTTGCCTTCTACAAACCCATTGTTCTTCTCCTATTTTGGGTTGTATTTTCTTTCTAACTCTTTGCATAATTCTCAACAAAATTTTCATGATGTGGCTCATGGTACTAATTGTTTGATGTTGATCACATTCCAAGGCTCCTGATTTCTTCAGGATTGCAATAAATATAGAATTACATAATTTAGGAGGTATATCTCCAGTTTCATATTGTTCAGCAGTCTGTCTGGTGACTTGGTCTATTCCATATTCTTCTAAGGCATTGATCATTTCTACTGTGATGTTATCTGTATCCGGGGTCTTGCCAGTTTTCATATGGTTAAGAGCATTCTGAACTTCCATCTTCAAAACTGATGGTCCTTCATGATTATTCCGATGATTATACTGCATCTATAATTCAGAAATGTTTGAACAGCAGCAATAACACAACTGGACAAACGTGAGTGACTCACCAAACAAATAAAATAACACGCATGGCTGCATCAACATTTTTACTACAAAGTCATAGAAAATTGTCCCACTATAGTGACCACATGACACCAGTGGTTCTGAAAGTGAACAGACCCGATGAGGTGTTGAAGTTACAGGAGACTTGCCTGTTTATGCATGAGGATCTGCCTCTGTGCAATGTATTGGAGTCTGTTGATGTAATGTACCTACCAACCTAGACTCAGTTCAGATTGTATGAGCTATGCTGAATCCTGACCTCCTCCTGCAGTCCTCAATCCCCCATGGAGCATTAGACCTCAACTAACCCACACCAGGCCATCTGATTCTGTACTATGTCCTGCCACCCTCTTCATGTCCTCCCCATACTATTAGTGCCTAAATCTCATCTCTACATCACACACCTCTACATCACACACCTCTACATCGCACATCTCTACATCACACATCTCTACTTCACACATCTCTACATCGCACACTAGTACTCCCTTGCCAACCATGAATGGGCTCCATGCTTGTCTCGGCATGTATGGTTTAGTCACCAACCTGTTCCTGTCAAACTGTACAGACGTTCTATCTTTACATTAGTCTCCCTGTTTGTTTGTGCAATGGCAAACTACTGAACATAAACTTGTCAAGAAATCACAAATAACCAAACAATGCTGGGGTGACTGCTACGTCCTGTACAGGAAATGCAACTAACTAGCTGTTTCTTTTGCCCTGTGATTCCAGAAAAATGACTTTCAAGCTATACCAGTATCAGATTTCCTCAATGTCTGTCCAAATGTCAATGTCTGTCAGCATATTTTCAAATATGTCAGTTTCAGAGACAAGATGTTGTTCCTGAACCAGTTTTCTTCAATGTTCAGATCATGAAAATGTCAGTATTATACATCTTGATTCACAATGGTCAGAGAACTTTTCTGTAACATTTCATTTCAAAAGCCAGATTGTCTTCTTTAGTGACAGCAAACTAGACCATACCTCACTGTTGTTGCTACAGGACAGTTGCATGTTTTCACAAGTGTCACCTTGATGTGTGACCTGGTGTTGTGCCATAGGCTCTTAATACTGTCCAACTTCTGCATCGTCATGGCATGTCTAAGACAACTGTTGTTGAGTATGGAGCCAAGATACTCAAAGTTTGTGACATTTTAAATTTCTTCATAGTTGGTTGTGATGTCTGCCTGGCAGGTAGCAGTGTTTGTGGACATTTTGTGTTTAAGTTTTAAAAAAAAAACGATTTATTTCCACCATGTTTCTTGACAGACAGGATCACATCTGCATATTTGAATTCTGGGACTAGATTTCCCCAATGAAGGATGAAAACTTTATGGTTTCATTATTCTTCAAGTTTCTCATTACATTTTCGGCAAATGTATCTGTTAGATTTCCCTAACACAGAACTCTGCATTTCATGTCTTTATATGTTGCCTTTAGTAAGGCAATTATTTTCTATGAGATCTCATGCTGCCTTCTCAAAATCATGACCTGGTTGCACTCTAAGATGCTTCTACTCTTGTGTGAAAATCCAGTAGCAGTCTTTTACACGCCTCAAAACTTTCTGGGTGGAGAAGGGGAGGACAGTCCCTGTGTATGTGGTACTTTGGTACTGGGTCAAGAAATATACCTTGGACACTGACATATGCAAGCCCTCTCCAGTGCTCAGACAACCTGAACATTAGTGCACTGGACTTAGGATTCATAATCAAGCAACGATGTATGAAGGACATTTGGCACGTGGGCAAGAATTGAATACGTTTGGGAACCCCTGGTTTCCAAAATATGTGTCCCAACAACTATCATCTCATAGTCTAACTCACCAATACTGCGGTTCCAAATACAATCCATAACTGCCTCAGAGTATGATTTTGTTTCCAACCAGTATGAGTAGCGAGGAAGCAGAAGAAGACAAAATGTGTGTGTGTCGTGTGTGTATGTGATGGGTGGGAGTAAGAACAGAGGAGAGGGGGAGAGGTATGTGGGTGTGTGTGTGTGTGGAGAAAAAGAGGAAGAAGAATAGGGAGGAGGAGAAAGAGAGGGTGATAGAGAGAGACAGGGGAAAAATCTAGAGAGTCGAGAGGGAGGGAGGGGAGAGAGAGAGAGAGAGAGAGAGAGAGAGAGAGAGAGAGAGAGAGAGAGAGAGAGAGAGAGAGAGAGAGAGAGAGAGAGAGAGAGAGAGAGAGAGAGAGAGAGAGAGACTATGCTTGAATTCAGGAAGATTTCAATCCCACAGTAACAAATGTGTAATATGTACACAATGCTGCCTCATCTTAAACATCAATGTCGCACCAAAATTGCAATTAGAAAAAAAAAATTCTTGCAATTGCAAAAATTTCTCCACATATCTCGGCCCATGGTGTTCTGGATCAATTCTTACTCTTCTTTGTTATCAAATATTTTCTTTCTTAATGCAACTGCATTGTGTTTACAGCAGAGCTGTGATATTTGCGCCCTTTGGACATCACATCCAACTTCTTCCCGGCATTCATTGGCCTGGTCAGTCTTCCCAGACAGATCAATTCTAATGATGGTATTTCTCCATTTCTCTCAGTCTGCTTCTGATACTGCTGATCTTTCCCATCATTCATTTATTTTCCAATGCTTTTCCTTTCATGACAAAGAACAATGTCTCCTTCTTATAGTTGCCTCAAACAGTATGCAAGTAAACACAAGCTGAAGTCTGAGGTCACCAATTCACATGCTCAAAATACAAATATTACTTGAGTTTAGACAAACAGTACAGTAACATAAACGTCTTATAAAATTACATTTTACAGACATGAGTAAATTAATCTTACAATGTAGAGCGATAATCATCAGACAATTTCATGTATAATAAAAACAGTAACAATCAACATATGAACTGTGACCAAGCTATCTTAAACCCAAAATCATCATCAGTGTAACCGCTGCCGAATACATAATAGAAAAACAAGTCCAACACAAAAACACAACTTGTACCATCTTGGACCAATCAAGAAAGGGGGAAGATATTGCGAGAGTAAATATCTCCAAGAATAAAGTCATCATGCTTATATATGTACACAAAGTAGTTGCATCAAAATGTCCTGACAATTTCATCATTATCCAGTGCCTTGCCGGCTGGCGTGGGCGATCATGTCTCTCCACAAATTGTGATCTCCCATGTCATGGATCACAGAATGACTCCCCGCTATGCCACTATACAAGACTGTCAAGAATCTTCTCATGCTGTCCTCCTCTATCTCTCTTTCCACAAATCTTTCTGATTGTCACATGTTCAAGTCTTGACAATTTACTAACCAGAAACATGTGCCCTTGAGAGGAAACAAGTCTGCATTATACAATTTCATGCCGAGCATTCGGAATTATATTACAAGCAAATACAGACTGAGCACCAAGCATCATTGTCCAATCAATGTATCATTGAATCAAAGTCAGCAGCCATCATTCAATATTCAAGTCAAACTTCTCAATATCTTCCATTTCCATGTTGAAATTACTAGCCCACTCATCCAGCCTTGAATCCTGCAAAGGAAAAGAAAAGTTTTTGAAAGTTTTACAAATCTATTTGTCTTCCTCACAATAAAAATATTCAGAAAGTTTCTAGTCATACTAATGTAGGTAAGTCAGCATGGCCGAATGGATAAGAACATGTGCATAAACATCCTGTGTGCTGATGCCGAGGTAAGGGGTTCAACTCCTACATCAGACAGTTGGACTAAAATGTTGACCTATCGTCCCCGACTTGGGGACGATAATTACAAGTACCTCTGAAGTCGGAGTGGGTTCACCTGATGGTGAAGGACACTTAACAGGTAAAAGCTAATCCACACACAAAATTCAGTCTAGCACTACTAGAAGTAGTGTGTATGAACTACGCTCAAGTTCAAAGCTGTGAGCGCCAATTTTTTTTTTTTTTTTTTTTTACTAACGTTTACTAACGTAGAGTTCAAGGAAAGTGAATGAAGAAGTGAGGAAAAGACGCTGACACTGGTTAGGCCATCCATTCAGGAAACCTGGCAATGAAGAAGTGAGGAAAAGACGCTGACACTGGTTAGACCATCCATTCAGGAAACCTGGCAATGAAGAAGTGAGGAAAAGACGCTGACACTGGTTAGGCCATCCATTCAGGAAACCTGGCAATGAAGAAGTGAGGAAAAGACGCTGACACTGGTTAGGCCATCCATTCAGGAAACCTGGCAATGAAGAAGTGAGGAAAAGACGCTGACACTGGTTAGGCCATCCATTCAGGAAACCTGGCAATGGAGAAGTGAGGAAAAGACGCTGACACTGGTTAGGCCATCCATTCAGGAAACCTGGCAATGAAGAAGTGAGGAAAAGACGCTGACACTGGTTAGGCCATCCATTCAGGAAACCTGGCAATGAAGAAGTGAGGAAAAGACGCTGACACTGGTTAGGCCATCCATTCAGGAAACCTGGCAATGGAGAAGTGAGGAAAAGACGCTGACACTGGTTAGGCCATCCATTCAGGAACCTTGGCAATGAAGAAGTGAGGAAAAGACGCTGACACTGGTTAGGCCATCCATTCAGGAAACCTGGCAATGGAGAAGTGAGGAAAAGACGCTGACACTGGTTAGGCCATCCATTCAGGAAACCTGGCAATGAAGAAGTGAGGAAAAGACGCTGACACTGGTTAGGCCATCCATTCAGGAAACCTGGCAATGAAGAAGTGAGGAAAAGACGCTGACACTGGTTAGGCCATCCATTCAGGAAACCTGGCAATGGAGAAGTGAGGAAAAGACGCTGACACTGGTTAGGCCATCCATTCAGGAAACCTGGCAATGGAGAAGTGAGGAAAAGACGCTGACACTGGTTAGGCCATCCATTCAGGAAACCTGGCAATGGAGAAGTGAGGAAAAGACGCTGACACTGGTTAGGCCATCCATTCAGGAAACCTGGCAATGAAGAAGTGAGGAAAAGACGCTGACACTGGTTAGGCCATCCATTCAGGAAACCTGGCAATGAAGAAGTGAGGAAAAGACGCTGACACTGGTTAGGCCATCCATTCAGGAAACCTGGCAATGGAGAAGTGAGGAAAAGACGCTGACACTGGTTAGGCCATCCATTCAGGAAACCTGGCAATGAAGAAGTGAGGAAAAGACGCTGACACTGGTTAGGCCATCCATTCAGGAAACCTGGCAATGGAGAAGTGAGGAAAAGACGCTGACACTGGTTAGGCCATCCATTCAGGAAACCTGGCAATGGAGAAGTGAGGAAAAGACGCTGACACTGGTTAGGCCATCCATTCAGGAAACCTGGCAATGGAGAAGTGAGGAAAAGACGCTGACACTGGTTAGGCCATCCATTCAGGAAACCTGGCAATGGAGAAGTGAGGAAAAGACGCTGACACTGGTTAGGCCATCCATTCAGGAAACCTGGCAATGGAGAAGTGAGGAAAAGACGCTGACACTGGTTAGGCCATCCATTCAGGAAACCTGGCAATGGAGAAGTGAGGAAAAGACGCTGACACTGGTTAGGCCATCCATTCAGGAAACCTGGCAATGAACAAGTGAGAAAAGACGCTGGCACTGGTTAGGCCATCCATTAAGGAAACCTGGCAATGAAGGAGTGAGGAAAAGACGCTGGCACTGGTTAGGCCATCCATTAAGGACACCTGGCAATGAAGAAGTGAGGAAAAGACACTGGCACTGGTTAGGCCATCCATTAAGGAAACCTGGCAATAGTTTAACTAGAAAGTCTTCTGTCTGGAATCGCAAACAAATTATCATCATCATCATCCAGTGCCTTGCCAACTGGCATGGGCGATCATGCCTCCCCACAAATTACCATCTACAACATCATGGATCAATTCGTGTTAACTCCCTTCCATGCCATGACACAAGACTGTCAAGAATCTTCTCATGCTGTCTTCCTCTATTTCTATTTCCGCAAATCTTTCTGGTTGTCACATGTTCCAGTTTTTGTCTTATAACGTGGCCAAAAACGATTACTGCCTCTTTCTGATGTTTGTGATAAGTTAATTTCTGTCATTGAGTATGGTTTGGGGCTGCTGACAGTATCAAAGAGCCAGCTTCAAAGGTTGGAGCGCATACAGAATGCTGCCATGCGGTTAATCCTGGGGTGCACAAAGGACACACCAATTATATGCATGAGGCATATCCTGGTGCTACCAACAATGACGGATAGGCATAGGGTCCTTCAGGCCAAATGGTACCTGAGAGTTGCCGCAGACAGGAATCACCCACTGTATGCAGCAATGGATATGGTTAAGGGTCATAGACTAAGACGAGGCAGGTCCTGGATGGCACAGGCAGAACTTTCTATAAGTCAGTTGTGTGATCTAGAGACCATCAATCGTGAAAGAGAGTGGGTGGAAGATCCGGAAGACATGACAGACTGGCATAATGTAATCATAACACTGAGTCTTGAGTGCAGAGAATGGGCAGCGGCCCGCAATGAGTTTGAAGTGCAACAGCTGATCCAGAGCAACAAACATCAAGGTGACATAGTCATCTACACTGATGGATCAGTGGTGAGAAACAGACGTAGTGGCTGGGGCTTTATTGCAAAGGCTAATGGGTGAGTCTTGAAAAAGGAGAGTCTGGCATATGAGACTATGACCTCCAGCATGAGAATGGAGGTGGAGGCAGTAACAGTGGCATTCCGGTGGCTAGATGAGACTACTGCAACACATGTTATATTCATTACAGATTCAAAGAGTATGCTTAGCAAGGTGGAGAAAGGAATGTTTCGTGTGGAATGTCTCTCGTCACTTCAGAGGTCACAGATTGTGAGAAGTGTATGGATATTTTGCCCTGGCCATGCGGGTGTACGAGGGAATGAACAGGCTGATAGGCTAGCAGGGAGGGCACCTCTTGGTGGTATTTTGCCTATGGACAAGGGGAAGGTGGTCGTGCGCTTGTGGGACCAGGTGGAGAAGGCGGAGGAACAGATTGAGAACCCATATGTGGAAAGAATGAGATTACGGGGGATCGGCAGGGGTTCTGGAAGAATCTCAAAACTGACAGGGAGGACCAGGAGAACTTTTAATCAGATAGCGGTGGGAACGATTAGTAGTATGACTCTTCGCTGGCTGTTGAACGAGGGGACGGAGCACGTATGGGAATGTACTGAGTGCAGTGATGTCAGTTCTTAACTCAACTCAACTCAACTGTGATAAGTTGTCTTTGTGACTCAGCTTCTCTAAAACCACATCTCCAAGGCTTCCAGGGATTTTTTTGCTTGTTTACTAATTGTCCAGGATTTGCAGCCGTATGTTAAAACTGGTTCTATGTAACATGCAAGAACCCTTTTTGTAACTTTCAAGGACAGTGACTTATTGCACAGAACATTCTTCATTTGATAGAATTCACTTTTTTGTTGCTTGTCCTATTCTGCTCTCTATCTCAGTGATGCATCTTCCATCTGATGTTATCCATGTGCCTAGATATCTGAATTTCTGCACTTGCCCCAAAATAACCTCCTGGGGGGCTGAGTGGTCTCGAAGTATGGTGTCCGCCTCGAGTGCTGGAGATCCCGGGTTCAGGCCCCTGTGAGGACCGGGATTTATTTAAAAAATCCACCTGCACTTCCAGTAACAAAATTTCCCCTGGTCTCTGGGTAGTGAGATCGGACGCCATTGTGTATTGTTGCGCACGTAAAAAATCCCTTGGCAGTTGGAAATCGAAAAAGAGTAGCCTAACGGCGCTGCCCGGGCAAAATTTCGAGTTAAAAATCTACCCAAAGTATTTCAGGATCCTCGCCGATGCAACGGAGTTCGTGCATTGAGCTGAGTTTCTCCAGACTCAGGTTTGAGTTAGGAGGAAAACGGAGCACTTATGGATTAAACCGTGTGCCGTGATGTTGATCCAACGACTAAACTAAACTAAACCTCCTGTACTTTAATTGCACATTAGGCACAATCTGTTTCTTCGATATCATCATGGTTTCTATCTTTCTATTATTCAAACTAAGGCCCATTTTTTCATTTTCTACAACCACTGTATCTATCATTTCCTGTAAATTCTTCTGACTTGTTGCTATAAAGATGGTGTCACCAACATAACATTAGTTATTTACATTTTGTCCACCAACCAGGATCCCTGGCATATTTTCTGTAAATATTATATCACCCAAAAAAATTACATGGGTATGAGAATTAGAGATCAAAATATGGGGAAGACATGGACAGAGCGGCAAGAGATAGCAAGTATGGAATTTCTGGGAATGAATTGGCTGAGGAATATATGTGCACCAGTGGGGAATAATGGCTGAGAATTTCTAGCTGGATCTCGTTTTTCACTTAACTCATACAACTCTCAGACTGCCTTCAATATCAGTTGCTGAAGATTGTGTTAACATTAAAATAACAAGAAATACATAGCTAGGAATCAATAAGCATCGAACATTGTAGTGATCTCATGATAGTTTCTTTCTCCTGTTTTACTCAACTGTTCAACCACAAAGTTGAAGGAAGAATGTACCACTGGATAAGAAGAGACTGTCTTAAGTACTATACTGCAAGAGTGAAAGGATGGATCATTGTATCATCATTTTACAAGGTGGAGTAATAACTCCCACTCATTTCATTGCGTATATGACTGACTGGCACCTGGCCGTCTTGACAGACAATAGTTTGTAAAATGGGGTTATCTCTCCATAACACAAAGCCTGGGCTGAATCCAGAGATCATGTGTTGCCCATGCAGCATGATCCCTCTCTTGGCCTGTCTAGTGTACTCCAGAGGAAAGGTGACACCGAGACGTCTGGAACAAGACAAGCCGCAGAAGCTGCCGGATCAGCAAAGCAATGCTCTAACTGCGTATATATAAATGACATAACTGAGAAACTATCCCCTCTCCATGCTATGACGTCGTGGAGCACTGCAGAAAACCTGACTTCACAGAATAGAATGCCCACAGAACTTGATACAACTGACAAATGGGTGTTCAGATTGGAAGTAAAGGCCAACACCTCAAGACTAACAACCCATTTCTCTTGGTCAAACATTGAAGAGGCATTCTTCCCACAACTGTAGATCTAGCATGACCAATGAAATGATCACTAAGTATAAATTCTTCTTCTGCCCTTGATCCCTCCATGGACAGGTCGTCAACCAACTCTCACCCAGCCATCCTACCTGTTGCTATCTCCTACAGCTTCCTCCATGTCCTCCTGGGACAGGTCCTCAACCAACTCTCACCATGTCCTCCTGGGACACAGGTCCTCAACCAACTCTCACCATGTCCTCCTGGGACACAGGTCCTCAACCAACTCTCACCCAGCATCCTACCTGTTGCTATCGCCTGCAGCTTCCTCCATGTCCTCCTGGGACAGGTCCTCAGCCAACTCTCACCCAGCCATCCTACCTGTTGCTATCTTCTACAGCTTCCTCCATGTCCTCCTGGGACAGGTCCTCAACCAACTCTCACCCGGCCATCCTACCTGTTGCTATCTCCTACAGCTTCCTCCATGTCCTCCTGGGACAGGTCCTCAACCAACTCTCACCCAGCCATCCTACCAGTTGCTACCCATTTCTCTTGGTCAAACATTGAAGAGGCATTCTTCCCACAACTGTAGATCTAGCATGACCAATGAAATGATCACTAAGTATAAATTCTTCTTCTGCCCTTGATCCCTCCATGGACAGGTCGTCAACCAACTCTCACCCAGCCATCCTACCTGTTGCTATCTCCTACAGCTTCCTCCATGTCCTCCTGGGACAGGTCCTCAACCAACTCTCACCATGTCCTCCTGGGACACAGGTCCTCAACCAACTCTCACCATGTCCTCCTGGGACACAGGTCCTCAACCAACTCTCACCCAGCATCCTACCTGTTGCTATCGCCTGCAGCTTCCTCCATGTCCTCCTGGGACAGGTCCTCAGCCAACTCTCACCCAGCCATCCTACCTGTTGCTATCTTCTACAGCTTCCTCCATGTCCTCCTGGGACAGGTCCTCAATCAACTCTCACCCGGCCATCCTACCTGTTGCTATCTCCTACAGCTTCCTCCATGTCCTCCTGGGACAGGTCCTCAACCAACTCTCACCCAGCCATCCTACCGGTTGCTGTCTCCTACAACTCCCCCCATGTCCTCCCAATATTATTCATCTCTGTGCGTAATCCTCTTCTCCCCATATTTTTAGGTCTTCCACTGTTCTATTTTCCTTGTGGGTTCCAGACAAGAGTGCCTAGTTATATTGTCCTCAGATTTTCTCACTGTGTGCCATAACCGGTGCCAACGTCTTTTCCTCATCTCTTGATTCACTGGAATATCAGTTCTCTCCATGAGCTCTACATTGGTGATTCTGTCATACCATTTTATTCCCACTATTCTGAATAGGCACCAATTAGTGAATATTTGTAGTTTAAGAATAAGACATAAATTAACTGTATAATAACCATAAGCTCAGAAATTAAGGAATAAATTATTTCACTTTCAATCACTCACTGTTTTCTTATTTGTTCTCCTAACTTTAAATGACTTGTTGTATGCTTTAGTTGAGGTTTTGTTGACTTCCAACTCCAAAGGGTCTGTAAGAATTTATAAAAAGCAATTAGCATTTCAAAGTGTCATTAAGAAAGAAAAAACATACCAATATTCTAAATGGTACGTTGGCTGAGAATAATCTAGAATACTGAGCTTTAACTCTTAAGTTTTGTGCATTGGCATTCGATGGTGATGAAAATTACAAGTACCTTAGAAGCCGAAGTGGGTTCGCCTGATGCCGAGGGACACTGGTAGTAAGGAAAGCTAATCCACATGCAAAAATCAGCACAGAGCCAATAGAAGTAGTAGCACGTGTTTGGAATACACTTGAGTTCAAAGGGAGCGAACAACAACAAACAAAAGCTATGCTGACGGCAGCACAGCTACAGGTGAGGTCTCCCATGTCAGACAGCAAAGGGATAGGAAACATGAAGAGAGACACAAACCTACAGCCTTGTAGGTAGATGGGTCAGACAGCTAAGGGATAGGAAACATGAAGAGAGACACAAACCTACAGCCTTGTAGGTAGATGGGTCAGACAGCTAAGGGATAGGAAACAGATGAAGAGAGACACAAACCTACAGCCTTGTAGGTAGACGGGTCAGACAGCTAAGGGATAGGAAACAGATGAAGAGAGACACAAACCTACAGCCTTGTAGGTAGACGGGTCAGACAGCTAAGGGATAGGAAACAGATGAAGAGAGACACAAACCTACAGCCTTGTAGGTAGACGGGTCAGACAGCTAAGGGATAGGAAACATGAAGAGAGACACAAACCTACAGCCTTGTAGGTAGACGGGTCAGACAGCTAAGGGATAGGAAACATGAAGAGAGACACAAACCTACAGCCTTGTAGGTAGACGGGTCAGACAGCTAAGGGATAGGAAACATGAAGAGAGAGACAAACCTACAGCCTTGTAGGTAGACGGGTCAGACAGCTAAGGGATAGGAAACATGAAGAGAGAGACAAACCTACAGCCTTGTAGGTAGACGGGTCAGACAGCTAAGGGATAGGAAACATGAAGAGAGAGACAAACCTACAGCCTTGTATGTAGACGGGTCAGACAGCTAAGGGATAGGAAACATGAAGAGAGACACAAACCTACAGCCTCCTAGGTAGACTGGGGTCAGTCAAATGCTAGGGAAAACAAACCTGAAAAAATGAAGTCAGATCTTTTTCTTCTGCGTTCATGTGGAGAGTTTTTTCGGACGTGATTGTGTTGTACCTGTTAATCGGTACACTTATCTCAGAACAGTCATAACATCTGATAGGAGATGACTTGATGAGATTAGAACAAGAATTGCCATTGCAAAGGTAGCCTTTTGCAAGGTGAAAAACATACTGATCAATAAAAAGATAACTGAAATGAGAAAAAGAGTGTTGAAGTGCTACATAGAACCTATACTTTTGTATGGATGTGAAGTGTGGACAATGAGCAGTCAAGCTGAAAAACATCTGATGGCTGTGGAAATTTGGTTTCTAAGGAAAATGCAAAGAATAAAATAGACAGACAGAAAAACCAATGAACAAGTCCTTCAAGAAACAAATGAAATGGTAAACTGATTAGAGTCATTAGACGTAGACAGTCAAAATTTTTTGGGCATGTCATGAGAAGAAATTACTTGGAGAACTTTAAACTAAGGGGAAGACCGAGAAGTAAATACCTTGATGGCTTGGCCACATGGCATGGTCGAGACAGGAACACGGAGCTGATCCACAACTCTGGTGATCGAGTGAGATGGCAAAACATGACCGCCCACGCTTACCGGCATAGCACACGATGGATGGATGTTTACAGCAGAGCTGCTTTCTTGCACCGTTAGACCGGCACATCCGACTTCTGCGGGCATTTGTTGACCTGGTTAACCTTCTCGGGGGTCAGATGTTCTGAACCACAGAATTTATGAAACAGTACAACGCAATTCACGTTATGATATGATGATGTCACTAGAATTATGTGGTAAGATGAATAATGAGGCTTTGATACATGTGACATTTGTAACAAGCTGAAAATAATATAGTTTACCTGTATCGGCTGAAAAGGAGTCTGAGAAGAGGGTTGGCGAAGCAGATTGTACTCTAGGCACACTTTCCTGGGATGTTTCAGCACAGTCCAAGGAAACTCTATCATTTGTGAGACATGTCAATGAAGAGTCACTTGAATGTGTACGAACTGAACGATATACATCTTTTGAGGCTATGTGCTTCTTTGTCTTTTTGGCCCGCTTTGCCTGTTTGGATTTGGCAGGTGGTGAGTTTGCTGATGCCGGTGGTGAGTTTTCTGTCAGTGATGAAGTAGATTGTACTGGTGACTCAAATGAGTCAAATCCGAAGCAAGAATCTTGGTCGCTAAAGTTTTTATGTTTTTTATTAATTTGTTCTGTTGTGTGCATTTCTGAGACAATCACTTGAGAAACTGTATTCTTTTTCTTCTTCTTATGAGGATCAACACGGGAAAGCTGCTTCTGTCCCTTCTTTGTGCGGTTATCAATCATTTCTGTGGTCTGAGATCGTGGAGAGTCAGGCACCACCAGTTGTGTGTGCTTTTCTGTGTCTGACGAAGTCCGTGGCTTCTTGGTCATGGGTGACAAACCAATGCCAGAGTCACCTTGTGAACGGCATAATAATTCAGGTGACAGGCTTATAAGGGAGTCAGGTTGCAGACTTCGCTTCCGGGAGGGTCTGTGGATCTGTGGTGTGGCAAAGCTGTCTCTTGGTGATGCACAATCATGAGGTTTATACGGAAGGATCGGTGTCACTTCTGGAGTGGTTGACAGAGAATGCTCCCCTTGACCTTGTGTTGAGCTGCCACTGCTATGCAGCACTGGAGTGCTCGTGGGTATGTGCTTTGGATTCATCACTGGCGAATGTTCTGCCTTTTTAGATTTTTTAGTTGGTATCTGCTTTACAGTTTTCTTTGTATTGTTCTTTCTTCGTTGTTTCACTTTTACAACAGGAACATCATCTGTTATGTCCATTTCATATGGGTCTTTAATTAACGGAGTCTTCTGGTCTGGACTGGAGTTTGGTGTCACCGATTCCTCATCAGCATCATACGCAGAATCCACCTAAAAGTATAAACATTTCAAATTTGAGACAATACATCCCTCATGGTGTGTTACAAACCTATCTTTCCTTCTTTAAACATTAAATTGATAAACATAGAGAGATCAGCAGAAATAGATAAAAGATGTATAAGTGTGTGTGTCGAGAACACAGCTGGGTAGTGACCCAATTAGTTTGTGCAATAAACCAGAGCAGGCAGGTAACAAGAGAAACCAGCAGAGAAAATGTTCACAAGCTGAACTAACATCTTGATTCAGCTTTCAGTCATGGACCAGGCGTCAAGATAGACGCATGGTGTAACAGGAGCCTGATATTACATGGCAACCTGAGATTCTGCTGTATGTATTTATTTCATATGTTTACAGTTATCTCCAGATTTATTATACATTTGTGTGATTCATTGAGGCCAGCGTGGCCGAATGGATAAGAGAGCTCGTTCTTTAAACATTTGGTGTGCTGATGTCGAGGTAGCGGGTTCAACCCCTACAAGTCAGTTGGATGAAAATGTTAACTTCTCATCCTTGACTTTGGGACGTAAATTACAAGTACCTCTGAAGTCGGAGTGGGTTTGCCTGAGGGTGAGGGACACTGGTAATAGAGAAAACCAATCTGCATGCAAAATTCAGTCCAGTGCCACTAGAATAAGCATGTATGGACTACAATTTAGTTCAAATCAAGTGAGTGCAAAAGAAAATGTGATTCATCATAGTTGTGTGAAGTGGTTAAGACTAAGATGAATAGCAGTTAAACAAACAACTTAAATGAAGCTGTGGTTAAGTGTTCACTGAGAAGAGATGTCTCCTAAAATGATGTTCACTGAGAAGAGATGTCTCCTAAGATGATGTTCATGAAGCTATGCAAGTGAGGATGAAAATGTGCTTAGCAACAGAATGATAAATACTGTGAAAACAGGGTTGCCTAAGGCTAGAAAGAACATTTTTGTGTATCGCAAATAAACAACACAAACTAGATTTCTAGATTATAGAAGGAAATGTGCACAAGCTGAGCTATTAATAACCATTTTCATTAGTACTGAAACAGCATACCTAATTTGTGCATTGCGATTTGGCAATTGTAGCGAAGAAAACGGATGTGACAATTTTAAAAATCTGGCTGCATGCATTATTTTATAACTTGAAATAGTTCTTCTTCTTCTTCTTCGTTCATCCGGAGTTTTTTTTCGGATGTGATTGCGTTGTGCCTGTTTACAGCAGAGCTGCGTTCTTGCGCCGTTAGGCCGACACATCCGACTTCTGCGGGCATTTGTTGACCGGGTTAACCTTCCCGGGGTGAAATAGTTCATGAATGATATACCTTAACACCAACTGAGTGTCAGGAAACTGATGACAAAGGTTTGACAGAAAGATTGTTTTAACTTCAAAGTAATGAATACAAGATGTTTGCAAACAGGGCATTATGACTGACTATATAGTTATTCAACAGAGATTAAGAGTAGAATAGGGCAAGCAAACCTTGCATTTCAGAAAATGAAGAGTATCTTATACAATTAGTCACTATTATTGAATGTAAGAAAGAGAGTGCTGAAGTGCTATATAGAACCTGTTTTGCTGTATAGCAATGAATCTTGGAATGTAAATGAACAAATTAGGAAGAACTTGGAAGCAACAGAGATGTGGTTCCTGAGACGATTGTTGCCAATTCCTTGGACTGTCAGAGTAACCAACAATGATTGCCTGAAAGAGGCTAATGAAACTATAACATTATATACAACAATAAGAAAGAGGCAAACAGCTTTCTTAGGTCATGTGATGAGAAGAAAGGCATTGGAGAACATTGTGACAACTGGAAAGATCAAGGGGAAGAGAGGCAGACCAAAAGAAATGATGCTGGATGGATTGAGACGGTGGCATGGAGGAATATCATCAGCAGAGTTGATCCAGAAAACCAAAGACCGAGATCTGTGGAGTCATGAACGCCTACAGACATCATTGCACTTGATGATGATGATGCAAACAGGGCATTATGATTGACTATTTTGTCACAAATTAAAATTAATTGTTATGGTGCTAATCCCGCGAAGTCCCATCAGGCGGTGATAGTGCCGGGCCCCCTACCTTGATTGTTATTCTGTAGTTACACAGAAATATTGAAGACAGTGGAATGACATGATCAGACTTCAGCTCGAGTCTGCAGACTGAATAACCTGATGTCAGAAATGTATTCTTATTCTTCGCTAATCCAATAATTGTTTTTTTTTGGACATAATTGTGTTGTGCCTATACAGAGCAGAGCTGCAATATTTGCGACTCTCTGCCAATACATCTGACTTCTTCCCAGGAATCACACTTGGTGGACATTAGGACCCTTTTGTCAAATTAGTAGACCACACCTTCAAGAAATTTCCTGTATCTATGACTTAGGGATGACATAATCAGTTCTGGAATGGTTTCTGATCAATGCATCTCTAGGGGCACAAACTTCTAGATCACCTGGCAGTACGGTCCAGGTCTATGATGGTCATTTATCCGTAGTGTACAAGGACATATGACAGAGGTCTTGCATGGGGTTTCATTAAACAGCACATAGCCCACTGGCGTCCGAGGTGTGGTACAGGGTATCCATCCATTTATTAGCATCACAACAGCCTATCTTTCCCTCATGCCTCTGACTGAAGCCACCACACCGCTGTCAGAAATATTAAAAACTTTGGTAGATGATATGTACGTATTTGCATTCTGTTCATTTATAGATACTTACCAAGCCCGGACTGTTGTCGCTGGGTGTTGCTGTCTTGTGGAGATTCTAGAAGACAAAAAAATAACTGGGTAAGCTTTGTATATTAATTTATACGTATGACAATGAAATAATTTTATAACTAAATTTATAATTATCAAGTTACATTACCATGATATAAAATCACTCAGATAGTCACCTGTTTGACCACAGTATGACCATTAACTACTGGAAAGGACTGCACAAGTTACTATCTTTAGACAGAACAAGATATACCAAACTCAGGAATCACATGTACACAAAGCTCAATATAATTCTACAGCAATGTACACATGTGGGTAAGCATATCAAACTGCAAAACATATATACAGCATTGTACCTTGTACAGCTCACAATGTTCTATTATACGCCTGGTTGAAACAACTCAGGATGTTTAACTCTATAGAAGCCTGCAGGATTTGCAGAAAAAAAGTGCAGTTTATGAAAGAAGCAACATTTGCACATAAAGCCGATTCAAAACAAACAAAAAATAAAAAGCACCACAAAAGGGAACCAAATTTAGAAATGTTATATTCTAAAAATTGCAAATGTATATTTAGAAAAGTAACGGACCCTTGTACATGTGCAGTGGATGTATTGGGTATTCAATGCTAGCCCCACATGTATAGACCAGCCAGCACTCAATGAATGATGTGGTCAACACACTCAAGTTATAGGTGTTGATATTAATGATAACTGTCATTTACTGCCAATATAGTACCTTGCGGTGTGCGCGCGGCAGGGGAGGGGGTTCTTGAGCCTGAGGAATTAAGACCGCCTGGTTAGTGCAGTCGCTGCGAACTGTGCTGGTTAGAGTTTTCTTTTTGCCCACGACAGAAAAAATCTTCACAACTTACCTAGAATTCAAACCCGGGTCTCTCGAAAGAGAATCCGGCATTCTAGCCACTTGGCCAGCCGCTTCTCAATATAATGATAGATAAAGGATGTCAAAATAAGAATTTACAATCTGTATAGCCTAGCAGATAAGGATCTAACATCTTCCAAACATAAAAATAACATACAAACTGCATTATAATCTGAGACTTTAATAGCTGTTCAGAAAGACGGGGGATACCCAGATACTGGCAATAGAGGAAATGAAGTGGAGGACTGGAAAACAGACTCCAATTTCCATCTACTCAACAAAGATGATGACTCATGTGTCAGAAGTAGAACAATCTAAACATAATTTAGGAGCCAGCCCCCTTTTCTCAGGAGCCAGCAAATTTCTTTTAGCAAAAAACAATCTAAGAAAATGATTGAAAATTCAGGTGCCATGGCAACCAGGCGCCTGGATTTTTATACCCTTGTCATGTGTGATTCTATTTTTTTTTTTAACAGAGTATGTGCACTGTACTGAGATTCTCTTTGTGTGATCTATGGAGAGAGAATGGACCACTTATGGTGGTAACTGTACAATGCAAGTTATCCTTTACCAAAACCCATTCATGAAAATATAATTAGCAATGCCACAATAGTTAATCCAAGGATGAACAGGCATTTTGTACTAGCTTTAATAAGCTGGTTTTTAAAATTATAATTAGTTTTTTAAATGCATAATGAAGTTTCTGTCGTGTCTCCAATGTAAATGATGATATGGAAGACTATCTTATGGGTCACTAATGATGAAGGAAAATTGATTCACAAGATTGGAACTGGGATAAGTATATGAATTTAAATGATGGTTCTCACAATTTTCCCAAAAGACTCCATGTATTCCGATAAATAAAATTAAGTCATTGTAGTTTTTGCTAAATGTACTTGTTTTTGGCATATTTTTAGAAATATATGTGCATTAGGTGAAGAGTTTTTTTAACTGAACTCTTTTGTGAAGAAATTAAATACTTAATCAACTGCGCCTTGTTTTTATAATTTGCTGTATATGACATTCCTCGATTATGAGGTGCTCTTTGGCGATGAGGTTACGGATGCAATTCATAATCCTGCATACCACAATTGAAACACAGATATGGGTGATTTGCAGCAGACTGCTTTGCATTGGTTTTCATACAATGGTATGAGTACTGGTCGTTCAGAAAGCAATAGCAAGCTACTGAATGTAAACTTGCCAAGACATCACAAACAGCCAAAAAATGCTGGAATTGACTGCAAAGTCCTGTAAAGGATATGTAACTAATTTTTTTTTTTTATGCATCAACGGCTAGCTCAGTGGTTCTCAACCGGTGGGGAATTCAGGGGTGGGGGGGGGGGGGGGATTTTTAGGACTTCCAGGGGGGAATTAAGATTATTTCAAGATCACATTAATACAAGAACCAGTTACTTGATATTGTTTTTCCCTCTAAATTTTACGGTTCTGTACTTCTCACCCTAACGAAATTCGTTTTATAACGTAAGTAGACCCGCAAATCACGTTTTATCTAGATGTCTAGATTTGTTCTAGTATGTGTTATTAAATTTAGCTTCCATTTTTATGTACTGTGTAGGGGGATTTATAGGGAGGAAATTTTAAGGGAAGGGGGGGGGGGGGGTGACGTTCTGAACATATGGTAAAGGGGGGCATGGGCCAAAAGAGATTGAGAACCACTGGGCTAGCTTCTAAGCTGGCATATTTGATATAATTAGGGCTCACCAGACTATAAAAGAGAGGAGCTTACTTGTATCACTTAAAATGGGTAATCCAGCACCAGCAGTAAATGTTTGAATACTGGACAATGTAGATTTCCAACAGACACAAATGGTGAAAGAGAGGCTAAAAGAGAAACAAAATAGAGAAAGAGAGGAATAGAGAGAAAGAGAAGGCAAGGAAGGGAGGGAGCATAGAAAAGAGAGTGGAGGGAAGAAGAGTAGAGAATTAGAGAGGGGGAGAGAATGAGGTGGAGAGAGATGGGAGAGGATAAGAGAAGAAATAGAGATAAGACAATGATAGAGCTGAATCATTAGGCACTTAATATACACGTAAAAATTACGTGTGTACCTGAATTCTTGTGGAAGAGCGACGTACCAAGTGTGAAGAACTCTTGACCGAATCTTTGTCTGAGTGTTGATCTATGGAAATGAAAGCACTGATGATATTTTACATATCTTTGTAATTGAAAGTAAACATTACAAATTACTGTTAAACAAAATACAATCAATAATCAAGATATGAGATAAAGAAATTATTCTCTTTTGTCTTACAATGGGCTCTAACAATCACTATAGTCAGGGGCAGATAAAGCTAAATATAGTTGAGTCATCCCCATTTTTGCAACTATAAGCTAATATTTATTTTAATTGAAAATTAAGGCGCAGGTAAAAAAATCTCCAGGCGCTTGTATATGGATAACCTGACTCTTAATGTTTTTTTAAAAGATTAAATTCTGAAAACAGGTTCATTTGTTGAGTTGAGACAAGAACCGACATCACAGAGATTGGAACATTCCCAGACACGTTCACCATCTTCAACGGCCGGCGAAGAGGCTTAACACTAAGTCTAATGGTACAAGAGTTGCAGTCTTGATGTGTCCACTGGCCTTTCCTCTAAGTACTGAGTGTCAGCCTGATCCTCTGGTTACTGCCTGTCTCAATTCTCTTCTTAAAACAATTAAAGATGTATTAAACTACAAGTGTTGACAGTCACAAACAAAGTGACACTAACCATAGAAACATAAATTATGGAATAGAGAAATATTTGAAATGTCACAGAATAAATTATGTAAACACTTGCAGACTGAAAATTTATGGAAACAATTTAACAGAATACTATGGATCAAGAAAAAAAAGTACTGACAACCTACATTTTTAAAAAGCTGCCGAGCTGTTACAACAGGAGTCAGAATAAATGAATTAAAAGCTTGATGGAAGAGAAAACACAAAGATAAGGTGAACGTTTCTATTATTGGTCTTTATCAATGGAACAATAAAAACAAATTCAAAACAATGTTTTCCCTTAGTGAATTTGAATAACGAAGACACAAACAATAGATTGCACGATTTATTGCCTGGCATATTTCGCTGCATCTCGTCAGGTACATACTGCAGAAATCACACAACTTACGTGAAATTAACTAGATAAATCCTTCAAGTTGAAATATACACAATTTCGCACAGTAATGTCACTTATCTACCACGGTAATTTTAAGCTGACTAACAGCTTATCTACGAAGCGTTACCGTTCCTAGATATTCTAATGAGACGTAGAGCAGACGGCACAATTCAAAGATCGGTGTACCGCAAAGAAACATGGACTGGCCAATACCTAAATTTTCAGAGCTTCACACCTGTCCAGTACAAACGGGGCTTAGTACGGACCTTGTTTGACCGTGCTAGAAAGATATGCACCCAGGACACACTGACAGAGGAATTTGAAACTCTGAAGAATGTCTTAAACCTGAATGGGTACTCCACAGGATTTATAAAGCGCCATTGCCAACAGCCCAAACCCAAAGCAGACGTAACTACAGTCCCTAAACTCAAGGTATTCATCCAGCTAACCTTTCGAGGGGATGACGTAATGCAACGTCTACAAGACCGGCTTACTACAGCAGTAGGTCGAACATTCTGTGCGGCAACTCCAGTCATTAGATGTAAAACCGTACCCATTCCTACACCAACAGTCAAAGAGCCTGTTCCTCTGTACGCCACAAACAATTGTATTTACCAATTCACATGTAGATGCCAGGCCGTTTACATTGGTCGAACGGAGAGACAGCTTAACAAACGGGTGTCAGAACACATACCTCAATGGGTCAACAAGATACAACACACAGGAGTGGCTAGCCGCGAGGAGCCGACACACCGGAAGCTCCCGGCGTCTTCAATCGGCAGACACATTGTCGCCAGTGGTCACGTTGTGTCCAGAGACACTGCATTTCGCGTGTTGTTTAGAACACAAAATACTCGCTTGTTAAAATTTGCAGAAGCAATTATGATCTATCAACGCAAGCCAGAATTGTGTAAACAGAAAGACATGTTAGTCAGCTTAAAATTACCGTGGTAGATAAGTGACATTACTGTGCGAAATTGTGTATATTTCAACTTGAAGGATTTATCTAGTTAATTTCACGTAAGTTGTGTGATTTCTGCAGTATGTACCTGACGAGATGCAGCGAAATATGCCAGGCAATAAATCGTGCAATCTATTGTTTGTGTCTTTGTTATTCAAATAAAAACAAAACAAAATATATAGAAATGCGGTCAACACAAAGGAACACTTATCTTGATGCTGTGATGACAGGTTTCTATATAATTGGACTCTCCATCCAGATTCAATCCGTCAGATTCCTTTGTTGCCCATTTTCTTTATTTTTATCATACTTTGTGTTTTTATCCAGACTCCTACAAGATCTGAGCACAGAAGTAGCCCGTAAACAGCATCAGGTCTGGGAAACTAAAATACTTTGGTCACTGTGATGTTAGAAAGAACAGTCATGGAAGACACTCTTCTAGAGTTTCTGGAAGATCAGGAAGGGGTGGATCAACAAGTTCAAGTAGACAAAAATTCAACTTTGAACTATCAATAAACTATTCACAGGATTCAGTGAAGTACTGTTGGATTGAATTTTTTAAGGCCTATGCCCTAATCCACTTGTGGTGGTGTTATAAATAACAAATATAACGGCTAGATGCAAAAGTCAAAAGCAAAAGGCGTTGAAAAGCTGACCTCACAAAGAGTAGAGTAGTTTTAAAGTAGTTTTGTGGCTCATGACATGATAATTAAATCATTTTAAATTTAAAAACATCCGCCTTATTCCTTATTTAATATTAATTCCGTTCGTGTTGCTTTGGTAGTGATCAACACCTTTTGCTGTTAAGGCTTCGGCACTTATTCCCTTCCCGTCTACGACATTCTTAAATTCTGCACAACACTGCAGTTTCTACTGCCTCATTTGACCCCTCATCAATTTCGAAAATTTCAACATACAATGATACATCGTAAATAAACAAAACATGGCTATGCAAGACATTTGTTTTAGTTTTAGCGACTAATTGGCATTACTTGGTCCGAAAGAATGCAATTTATTAACTTACCAGATGTTTTCTTCTGATCATTTTTCAGTTTTTTCTTGGTTTTCATGTTTATTTTAATTTGTGGACAGCTTAGAAAGGGATTCGGGGACCAAGACACTTGCTCAATGTACTCATGAGGCCGGAAGATACATTCAAGTTTGGCGGCTTTAGTTTTTGCGCATGCGCGGTTCACAACGCCATGGCGCTGAAGAGAAGAAATAATAGCTGGGGAACACTCTAAATGTAGAATAAGACTTTAAAACAGTCGCTTCAGAGTCGACAGGGTTGACTTCACTGCACCGGGATTTTATCCCATATGGCTCAGTCTTTTCCCGCAGCGAACTGCCGAAAGCTTCGCACAAAGCACGAACTCCAGCGACGACCCTCAGGAGTCTCCTGAAAAAAATGAACGAAGGACGCGGTCCGGAATTGAACCTACAACCTTCGGAGCCTGAGTCAGACGGCTTGATCACTTCGCCACGGAAACTCCCAGAGCAAACAAAGGCAGCATTTGACAAGATGAAGAACATTGTCCGCAACTTATCTTTGTTACTATAGGCGAGGAAAGGAGTTCTTAAGAGTTACATTGAGCCAATCACGATGTATGGAAGCCAATCACGGACAATTAGCAGACAAAGATGAATTATGTGAATGTTGCGGAGATATGGTTTTGTAGCGGAATAATGAGAATATGGTGGAAAGAGCAATGAAGATATCTTGAAAGAAGTTCACTCACAAAGTTAGTTAGTTGCATATCCTTTTTTTAATGATGTTGCAGTCAATCCCATCGTATTTTGGCTGTTCGTGATTTCTTGGCAAATTTACGTTCAGTAGTTTGCTGTTGCCTGCTCCGCGGTGAATGTGTTACAGACGCAGTTTGTAATCCCGCATACCCGAGTTCGAAACACCGCTGCGTGTGATTTGACAGCAGACCGCCTAGTTTTGGTTGTTTTTTTTTACGAAATGGTATTGAGTGTCGGTCGTTCAGAAAGCAATGGCAAATTATTAAACGTAAACTTGCCAAGAGATTACAACAGCAAAAAATGCTGGTGTTGAATGCGACGTCCTGTAAAGGATATGCAATTAACTTTTAGTTTGCCGTTGCTTTCTGAAAGACCGGTACTCATATCTTTGTATGGGAAACCAACGCAAGGCGGTCTGCTTCCAAATCGCCCGCATCTGTGTTTCGAACGCGTTATGCGGGATTACGAATTGCGTCCATAACAATTCCGTCACAGAGCGGAACTCACAAAGAGAACTGGTTATTCTCATCAGAAGGAGACAGTCCACATTCTTTGGGCATGTTATGAGAAGGGGAAGGCTGGAGAATGTGATCACAACGGGAAATTTGGAGGGAAAGAGAGGCAAGGAGAGACCAAGAGAGAAGATGCTGGACAGTTTGACATCATGTCACAGAGGAAGATCAATATCAGAAGTGATTGGCAGCACACGGAACAGATGTCTGTGGACAGACATGATCGCCAATGCCACACGGCATGGACTATAAGAAGAAAGTAAACCCTTTCTGCCGGCTCCGTGGCGGTGGCGTTGCGGAAGCGATTCGTAATGCCGCTTACCAGCGTTCGAAACGCAGCAGTGACCGATTTGCCAGCAGACCGTGTCGCGCTGGTTTTAACGTGTTGGTATGTGAGCCGGTCGTTCAGAAATCAATGGCAAACTACTGAACGTAAAACTTGCCAAGACATCAACAACGGCAGTAAAATACTGGTATTGACTGCAAAATCCTGAAAATAAAAATCTGTCTGTTGAGACAGCACCCAAGAGGGCTCTACACCTGGTGCTTCATCTGATGGTGACTACAGTAACCAAACTGATTACAATGTAACACAACAAAGATGAGTTACATGTATAACATCTCAGGGACGTGCGGTAGATGTTCTCAGTATAATGCAAGTCTTCGAAATGCCGCCTTTTAAATGTGTTTTTTTTTTCTTCCCCCCTTTAAAATAACCTTCGATTGTGATTTTTTTTTTTTTTTTAATGTTAATGTACGAATATTACCTAAATAACTCTCTATCTATCACACACAGACACACGCCACCTCTGAAGTTGGAGTGGGTTTGCCTGATGGCGAGGGACACTGTTATAGGGAAAGCTAATCCACAGTCCAGTATGACTAGAAATAGTGTGTGTGGACTACGCTTGAGTTCAAAGTGAGTGAGTGAAAAAGAAAAAAAAAACACACACACACACATATATATATATATTGTCAGCAACCGATGTTTCAGGCATCATAGGATTACTTCTCTCGCACCACACAAGAAACTTGCAAGTCGTGTGAGAGGATACATTTTATTGCCGTTGGCTCTTTACATTTACAAAACAGTCGCTATCAAATCACACACAAAGCCACAGAATTGCCTATCACTAGTTTCCTAAGCCTATTGCTAATCTCTATCTACTTGGCTACAGAAACCCCTATCGACACTAAACGGTGCGCTCGCTAAGAAGTCAGTCCCCAGTCTCATTCTTCTCCTCGCGTGGCTACACAGCACGCGGAAGGACCTTGTGCGTCCTTCGACTTTTTGCGTGCTGTCACACCCACGCTTATAGCAGCCGTCTCCTATTGAGTGGCAATCCACTTCTCTGTGGCTATCACGTAGGCGTGATTCTGCCGTGACCAGAGTGCTAACTATCTGGTCGACGCCTCCGTGTCTCATGAGAGAACTAGTTAATAGTCCCCCTTCCTATCACCTACCCTGCCCTCATACCGGGGCACTGTGTTACCTCTGATCTGCTTGATGTTGACCACTCTTCCCGGTGGTCTTCTATCTTGAGGCAGACCTCAGACCTCTATCCTTCAGTCTTTGACATATATATATATATATATATATATATATATATATATATATATATATATATATATATATATATATATATATATATATATATATATATATTATAGGCACACGTTCCGCACTTGAGATATACCCAATCTATGCAAGTGCTACTTTTTAATTCGAGTCCCTATTGTCATAACATAATCATGTTCAAGGATAATAAGTAACAACAATTGCTGTAAAATAAAAAAAACAATAATTATCTTACCTGATCTACTTTTTAAACACATAAATTGAATTAGTTTAAATGCAACAATATACAGATATAGTATATATCTAATATACAGCAGCCACCCCCACCCCCCACCCCCACCCCACCCCCACCCCCGGACAACAGCTGTGACAGGCTGGCTAAACCATGCGTGGGTTTGGTGTTAAACCAATCGGTGAACTAGGGTATGCCTACCCAGCATGTGAAGACAGGACTCGGCAGACTGCAAAGAAGAAATCATTATTGATTCAACGGGCAAGACGGTGTTTACCTGCAAAGCGTTGTGGAACATAATGAGCACGGCAAGGCATACAGAGCGGCTTGGTCATCCACTGCACCTGTATTCGTCTCCAGTCATCTTGACTTGTCTTGCCACTCAGATGGACTCAGGTGGACTCAGGCGAGAGAGTGTGGTTGACAAATTGCACAACTCTTCCACACTTTAATCCATCGTTCAAGTCATTCTTCATCAGACTTCATTTATCACCTTCAAGCCCTGTGGCGATGGGCTAGCAGCGAAGCGGCAGACGTGGGTACGCTAGCAATCGTACACAAACGGCTCAGGCCATATGGTCGTCTTCTTCTTCTTCTTCTTCGTTCATCCGGAGTTTTTTTTCGGATGTGATTGCGTTGTGCCTGTTTACAGCAGAGCTGCGTTCTTGCGCCGTTAGGCCGACACATCCGACTTCTGCGGGCATTTGTTGACCGGGTTAACCTTCCCGGGGGTTTCTTAGGACGTTTGACTCTCACTGTTGTGGTGTTATCCCCCATCCCAGCTGGTCCATATAGAACAGCCAAAGATCCTGGTCAGCCCTCAAGGGAAGGCAGGGGCAGACCATGGGCATTCCCCGCCATCCAAGGAGGCTTCCATAATTGCAGAGCCGATACATAGCGCTCTGGTACTGGGCTCACCCAAGGAATCGTCACGTCCTGCACATGGCTGCTTAGCCTCACTTCCGTATATTGGGCCTTCCGTTCACCATAGGCTGTTCTTCCGGAAACCAGAAGTATACAGTCTGCAGATGACATCCACACAGTGAGCTTTCAATTCGGACTTTCCATGTAATGGATTTGCTATCCAAGCAATATTCCATTTCGTGCCACTAGGACACTTTTCCACCTTTTATGAAGAACACACAGTGGGCTTTAGATACGGACTTTCCACGTAATGGATTTGCTATCCAAGCAATATTCCATTTCATGCCACTAGGACACTTTTCCACCTTTTATGAAGCCCACACAATGGGCTTTTGATTCGGACTTTCCACGTAATGGATTTGCTATCCAAGCAATATTCCATTTCGTGCCACTGGGACACTTTTCCACCTTTTATGAAGCCCACACAGCGAGCTTTCGATTTGGACTTTCCACATAATGGATTTGCTATCCAAGCAATATTCCATTACATGCCTCTGGGTCTTCATGCACCTTTAAATGTCAACCTGTATGTAGTTAAAGTAAGCTGCGGTCAACTTGAGCTTGTTGATATCTCCATAGAGCTTGTCCTCAAATGAAGCAGGTGTGGGCCAAAATATCTTTCTCTGTTCTGCATACGTTGGGCAATCCTGCAGCAAATGTTTTGCTGTCATTTTTCCAGTTCTACAATTACATTCATCGGTATCTCCTATCTTTAGTTTATTGAACAAGTGGTATTTCAGCCTGTTATGTCCTGTGCGGAGTCTGAAGATTGCTACTTGTTCTCTTCGGTCGAGTTTGTAATATGCATCATCCTTCTGATGGCCTGGATGCTCAGATTCCCATTTGGTTCTATAAGTGCTTTTTATCAACCTCTTTGCCTCATTATAGGTTATGTCTATGTCAGGCTGTGGTAGTCGTCCGCCCTCTTTTGCCAGTCTGTCAGCCTCTTCGTTTCCAGGTATACTGCAATGTGATGGGATCCACTGTATTACAACTTTTTTGGATTTCTGGCATAGACCATGGAGTGCTGCTCTTAGGTCAGTTAGTTCTGTGCTGTTATTGCTCTTGAGTATTGAGACAGCTGACTTTGCATCTGTGAAGATAGCTATTTGCTTCTCTTTATTTTCCTCCATCAGGAGCATTTCTGTTGCAGTTTTCAAAGCCTCTACCTCCGCTTTGAAGTTACTTGAAAATTTTCCAGTTGCCATTGAATGTGTTTTTTTCACTCCATTTTTTAAATTTAGGAGAATTCCTCCTCCTCCATTCTCTATTGAATTTTTGGCTGATCCATCTGTATATGCATGGGTCCAATTCCTGCTTGGGTAATGTTCTTTTATGTAGTTTAGGGTTATTTCTCTTCTTTCGGTTTCATGCTGAGTGTTCTTTTTCTCAATACCAGGAATGTTTTCTATCATCTCAGGCAGTTGCTGCTGTCTCCAAGCTGGGAAGTTGTGTGCATTGTGTATGGGCTTGACTGTTGATATGTTAAGTATAGGATCTGCCCTAATCCTTCGTTTTGCAGTTTCTACAAAGTTGCTACGCTTCAGTCTTCCCTTTCCAAAACCATTAAATCTGTTGTACATAGGGTGGTCTGTCAATCTTCTAAATTTTTCTGCTTGTTGCTGGGCTCTGCTATCTCTTCTATCCTGCATTGGTTGTAAACAAGTGATCTTTTCTAGTTCATTAATAGGCGTTGTCTTCAGGCTTCCAGTTATGATTCGCATTCCTTGGTTTTGGACTCTACTTATTTTGTTAAAGTTTGACTTAGCTGCTGTTGCCCAAGCTGCAATGCCATATTCCAGTACTGGCCTCACCCGTCCAGTATATAACTTCTTGAGAACTTTCTCATCTGCTCCCCACGTTGTACCAGCAAGCTTTTTCATGATTGCCATTCTCTGCCTTGCTCTTGTTCGATTTTTCTCAACCTGTGTCTTCCATGTCAGGCGACGATCAAAGGTGACTCCTAGATAGTTTGGATTTTCTTCATGGCGCAATATTTTTCCATTCAATACCAGCTTAGGTTGCTGAGTTTTATTTGAGAGGGAGAACACTGTGCATGTTGTTTTCTCCTCACTTATCTTCACTAGCCATGATTTTGACCAGTCCTCTAGCGCTAATAAGGCTTGCTGTATTCTGCTGTTAGCTGTACTAATATATTCTTCAGATGTCCATATGGCTAGGTCATCTGCAAAGGAGGATGTGTGTACTCTGGCTGGAAAATTTTCTGTGATGTCATTTATATATGCTAGGAATAATGTTGGTGAAAGAACTCCTCCTTGGGGGACACCTTGCTCCAGCAGCATCATTTTGCTTGTTTGTCCTTGTACTTTTGTCCTGGCAGTTCTGTTCTCAAGGTAGTGGCTGATCCATTTATACATTTTTCCACAAACATGCATGTTTTGCAGTTTTACTTTCAGTCCTTCCTTCCATACTTTATCAAATGCTTTTTCTAAATCTATCCAGACTGCTAGTGTGTGCTTTTTCTCTTGGAAGGCATCCTCTATTTCCTGAGCTATATAGGTTATTTGATCTTCAGTGGATCTGTATTTTCTGAATCCTGCTTGGTGTGGTGTTAAGAGTTTGTTTTCTTCCAGATGCCATGTTAGCCTGCCATTGATAATGCGTTCCATTAATTTTCCTACACAGCTCAGTAGACTGATAGGTCGATAGCCATTTGGTTCTTCCAGGTCTTTTCCTTTCTTTGGGACTGGTATTAGTATAGCTTCCTTCCATGCCTGTGGGACTATTCCTCTCTTCCAGCTGTTATTTAGGACTGCTAGTAGTTTCTTCTTTGCCTTGGTGCCTAGTCCTATTAGCATTTCATTTGTGATTCCATCCTTTCCTGGTGATTTCTTCTTTTTTAGGGTATTCATTGCCTGTTCCATTTCTTCCATTGTTAGATTTGCCATCATATATTCTGCTGCTGTCTCTGTATTTCTATGATGTGTCTGTTTGTCTTTGATTGCTTTCTTCTGTTCAGTTGTAATATCAATGTGGTTTGCATTTGCATAGTGTTCCATTAGTGCATTTGCAGCCTTTTTGCCTGTAAGCAAGGCATTTCCTTGTTTAATTGTTATTTGTTTGTTTCTAGGTCCTTCATTGTTCATGGCTTTCACTAGTTTCCATAGTTTGTTTCCATCCCTGTCAAAATTCAGGTTTTCTGTTTTTTCCCTCCAACAATCTCTTGTTGTTTGATTTACTGTTCTTTTATATTTTGCTGAGATGGCTTTGAGAGAGATGTTTGCTTCAATTGTTTGTTCTCTCTCTGCTGTCTTCCTGGCATCTTCAACTTTGTCCTCCAAACTTTGTAGTTCTTCAGTCCAGTATGGTTTGTAATTTTTCCTCGCTCCTCTTGGAATGGACTCAGTGGCTGCCTGTATTATCGCTCTGTTTAGACTTTCCACCATTTGCTTTATGTTGCCATATCGTGTATTTATGTTTTCACAATATTTGTCTGTTAGTATGGCAAATCTGTCCCAATCTGCTCGTTTGTGGTCGTCTTCTACTGATCGGAGCAGCAGTGGGATTCGACAACCCCCTGAGCGACTGAGCAGCCCTCTATAGGAAAGCACTGCTCACGCCCATAGCATGAGGAAGTGACTAGAAAAGGTGCCCTAAAAATTGTCTGCTCCATCATTACCTAATCAGCTAGCCGCGGTTGGTGGGTACCCTATACTGCGGTCGACATACAAACAAAGTAAAAACAGGTAAAGCTAAAAGAGCTAACTATATTCCTTTGACAATCGGAACTTGGAATGTACGCGCTTCGGGTCCAGAGAGACGAACAGCACTGATTGGGAGATTGCTGGGCAGGTACAACATCGACATTGCAGCCTTGAGCGAGACACGAGTTTCAGAAGAAGGCCAAATCTGTGAAGTAGGTGCAGGCTACACATTTTTCTGGATTGGAAGGAAAAGCGAGGAAAGACGCCAATCCGGTGTGGGAGTTGCCATTAAGTCGACCCTGGTTGGCAAACTAGCTGAATTTCCGAAGGCTATCAACGACAGGCTTATGACCATAAAGTTGCCCCTGCTGAATGGAAGGAAGCAAGCAACCATCGTGAGTGTCTACGCACCAACCATGACAAATGAAGATGACGTCAAGAACAAGTTCTATGAGGATCTGCACAATGTATTAACATCTGTTCCCAAAGGAGACAAACTTATACTCCTTGGGGATTTCAATGCCAGAGTAGGCACGGAGCCACCTCTTGGGGTGGCATTAGTGGATAGCACGGAGTCGGAAATTGTAACAGCAATGGGCTCCTCCTCCTTCAGCCATGTGCCGAACACGATCTCCTGATTCATTCATTCATTCATTCATTCATTCAGTAGCATGTCCTTTGCGGAACCTCGCTCCCATAACAACCTTCCGGAAAACCTCTCGATCATAAGCAAGATGTCCCGCGTCCGATACACCCATCTGGAGATCATCTCCTGATTACCAACACAATTTTTCGTCTTCCCACGAGAAATAGGATATCGTGGATGCACCCTCGCTCGAAATACTGGCACCTCACTGACTATGTCATCGTTAGGAGAAGTGACAGATAAGACGTTCGGATGACAAAATCCATGTGTGGTGCCGAATGTTGGACAGACCATCTTCTTATTGTCTCAAAAATAAACATACACATCAAACCACCACGGCGTTCTCAAGGGGTAAAAGTGCGAAAAAAATCTAAATGTCACCCGCCTAAACAGCAAAGAATTGCAGCTGTCGTTTGAAAATATGCTGGAAGACCGCCTCAAGCACACTGCTCAGCTAAACAGGATACGGAAACAGAGTGGCGAGCCCTAAAGGAAACAAATTTACAACACTGCTATGGAAATCCTAGGTCCAGCCCCTCGAAAGCATAACGAATTATGAGAATTCCGAAGACATCAACCAATTGCTGACCGAGAAACACCTTCTCTACAAGGCATATTTGAAACACCCGAAGTCAACATAAAAAAAAAGATGCCTTCAATAACATCCAGAGAGTAGTGCAGCAGAAACTTCGGCACTCGTGGGACTCCTGGCTGATCAACAAAGCTGATGAAATTCAAGGCTTTGCTGACAGACATGATATGAAAAACATCTACGACTCACGGAAAGTGGTCTATGGTCCTTCATCACCAGGCATAGTTTTCCTCCTCAGTGCAGATGGGGGAACATTGGTCACCGATAAGAAAGAAATCCTTCAACGCTGGGCAGAGCATTTCAACAACATCTTAAAGTTTAATATTCGATGATGAAACTATCAATTTCCTTCCTCAAGTCCCAACTAATGATACTCTTGATGACCTGCCAACCATAGTTAAAGTAAACAAAGCCATCCAGCAACTTTCCAGCGGTAAGGCGCCTGGTTCTGATTCCATCCCAACGGAGATGTACAAGGCAGGTGGGCCGGTTATAATAGAGCAGCTTCACCGAGTCTTTACAAACATATCGGTGATCGAGACCATGCCACAAGATTTCAAGGATGCGTCAATAGTCCACCTTTACAAACGTAAAGGAAACCGCCAAGCCTGTGCCAACCACCGAGGCATCTCCTTGCTCTCAATTGCAGGGAAGATGCTCGCCAGAATTCTTCTCAATCGCCTCACAGCCCATCTCGACCAAGGTCTTTTTCCTGAGAGTTAATGTGGCTTCAGAAAAGAACGAGGATTTTCGCTGCAAGGCAGCTGCAAGAGAAATGTCAGGAACAGAACTCCGAAATGTTCTCAACTTTCGCTGATCTTACCAAGGCCTTTGATACAGTCAGCAAAGAAGGATTGTGGAAGATTATGGCGAAATAAGGCTGTCCACGAAAGTTCACTCCTGGAGACAAGCTAACATTAAAAGCAAATATTGTCAATAATGTAAGCTCAAAGCAGAACTATTAACACATAACACGAGCAATTGTCTTTTGTGCTTGCTTGCTTGTGTTCGTTGGCTTGAGCTCCAACGTGAAGTCCTGTATGTCGGATGAAGGCATCCTGTTGTCCAACATCAGTTTGATGTCATACAGGACCCGAGGTTTGCGTGAGTATCCGTTGTCCCATGTCTGGCTTATTGGTGTGTAGACTGGTGGTTCCTCGCCGTACAGGCAGACACTCTCCGACTTCGGGGGAATTGGCGATCCTACTGACTTTAGCCAGGACCCCGAAGGGACCTGTTGCCCAGGACGCTCGACGAGGACTCGTCAACAGGTCTTGGCCAGTATATAACCCGGCCCTGGTGCCTTGGGAACACCTCTGCGTTCCATTGTCTTTTGTGATAATTGCCGCCTCAGCTTTTATGTGCGGCCGCGCAGTATATTAAAAAAAAAGTTAGTTGCATTTTCTTTACAGGACGTTGCAGTCAACACCAGCATTTTTTGTGTGTGCTGTTGTGATCTCTTGGCAAGTTTATGTTAAGTAGTTTGCCATTGCTTCTGAACGACCGGCATCCATACCATTTCGTAAAAAAAAGCAACCCAACGCAATCTACTGCCAAATCGCGCGTAGCTGTATTTTGAACGCTAGTATGCGGGATCACGTACTTCGTCCGTAAAGCCTCGCCATGGAGCTGGCGGGCGATATATTACAAACAAAAATAATAGCTTCGCGTTGTCAGATCAAGTCTTTCGGCGAGCGCTCGCCAACGATGCACCTGCACCAGAAACCGAAATCAAAGGGTACTACTGAAAGCGCTTAGGCAGAGGAGTGCGATAAATCATAAATCGCTTAGGCAGAGGAGTGCGATAAATCATAAATCGTATACATAAATATCGGATTAACATAGACCAATATAGAAAAGCGGTACGTAACAGTTTTTAATTATTGAATGGTTAAAACTGTATTCTGATTTCGCAGCTTAGGCCAGCTTTTTTACTGTGGCGCCTGATGCGGCCGTCTCTCTGTATCATAAATGAACACATATAGTATTGTTTGACGCTCATAGAAGGAGAAGGAAGTAGAGAATAGAGGACGCACTCTTATGGACTGTCTCAGTGGCCTCAAAGGGTTCCCCAATTGATGTTCTCATCTTAGGAGGATGGATGATGGTAGAATACAAAAGGACATCTTTTTTGGTGAATTACAGATGGGTAAGAGATCTCAGAGTCGGCCTCTACTACGATACAAAGATGTGTGTAAGCGGGACATGATTGATACAGGCATTGATAATGCACAGTGGGAGCATGTCGCCGCTGAACGTGTTGCATGGAGGGCAAACATCAGAAATGGAATAAAGACAAAGGAGAAAATTATTGCAGATAAGTCACACACCGAGCGTGTGAAACGTAAGATGGTGCATGATGGTGGAAATGACCACGTGTTCACATGCACCCACTGTGAACGAACATTTACAGCGCGAATTGGCCTTATCAGTCACATTCGCTACCGCCATATGTAAAAGTTATTATGCCTTTTTAAAGCACAAACTGTCGTCTGTCAAGACGGCAAGGTGCCAATGAACAATTGATGTTCTGTATCATAGCGCGGCACGAACCTGTAAATGTAAATGTATGTTGAAGTCCAACACACTGACCTCTGGGGGACATAACTAGGAGTTGTGCACTCCCCTTGGACGAGAAATGTAGGAGAAAGGAAGGGGGGGGGGGAGGGGGGGGAGAGAGAGAGAGAGAGAGAGAGAGAGAGAGAGAGAGAGAGAGAGAGAGAGAGAGAGAGAGAGAGAGAGAGAGAGAGAGAGACAATTACTGACACGCATAGAAGACAAGGGAAGAAAGCATAAATAAGTCCATCCATCCATCATGTGCCATGCTGATAAGCGTGGGCGGTCATGTTTCGCCACCTCACTCGACCACCAGTGTCTTGCCTCGACCATGCCACGTGGCCAAGCCATCCAGGTATTTCCTTAGTAGCCTGCAGACGGTCTGGAGTCATCTGGTGCACATGACTATCCCTACCGGGCGAGGCTGCTTTCTCGATGAGACCGTGAAACATAATTTTCTTGACATCTGTAAAGAATGTGGTTTGCCATTGCTTATTTTCTTAGCAGTGACCATACTGGTCAATAACCGTAGCCATTGTCTCCCCAAAAAAGAGATCCTCCGCCTACCGCCGTGAAGCTGGAGACCATAACCTACAACTATCTGTTGGTTGCTCTTCAACTTCATCCACCACCTGCACCCATGGCTTCACGTAACCCTGATCGGGAGGCTAAACGGGTAATCCACTTGCCCAAAGATGTCCCGTAGGCTAGCGGAGAGAATAAGTATAAGACAAATAAACTGTTTTTCATAAGTACTCCATCTACCTCAGCAGATATGGAACTACTTCCTCATACTGATTGTATGTACATCTAATTGTTTTGGCCAATTTGTCCTCTAATCCCAAATTCTAAGGATGTAGAGAAAAAGAATAATAATTTCCGTGTAAAGTGTATAACATGCCTTCTTTCTTAGACTTCTTCTTCTTCTTCTTTCGTTCGCCTGAAATATGTTTATAACTGCAATGTTGTCTCTTGTATGAATCTAACAGTCTTTCTTAGTTCACTCGGCGGTCCATAAAGTTTATCTTCCACTGTTGTCTCTCTAGGCCAGAAGGTTCGCCTGGATATGTTGTAGTTTGGGCAATCCTGGAGTATGTGCTCTGCTGTCTGCGACGCCAAACCACATGTGCACATGGCTGAGTCACCAATCTTGAATTGTGTATACATGTGGTTGCGTAATCTATTGTGCTGTTCTGAGGCGGAGAAGAATTACCTGTTCTGGTCTGTCCATAACGTGGTAGTCGTCTTGAGTAAGGTTGGTGGCCTTCTGACTGATTTGATCATTCTTTTCTTTTGGTGGTATGTAACGGGCACATCAGGTTGTTCTTCTTTTGCTCCTTCCTTAGCCAATCGATCAGCTCTGTCGTTTCCGGGAACTCGACAGTGGGATGGTATCCACTGTAATACACTGTACATACAGTCTGTATGGTGACCTTACGCTAACTGCTAAGTAGTGTCCTTAGAATCAGCAATTTCCCAGACAGGAGTGCCTCTATTATCTTAGACATCCTTACACATATAATATATTTAGAACATTAAGGGGATTGGCGGATGAACCACCACTGCCCCTCCTAGAGAAATTTGAAAGAAATGAATCTCATATATATATATTATATTATAATTTCAGTTCCACGGCAATGGATGAAAGCTCGTTAATATTTCTAAAGTACATTGCAAACAGATGTGCAGTATTCTACATTGGTTTCTAATATTCAAATAGTTTTACTACAACTTCTGACCGCAGATATTGGAAAATAAAGATATTTCTAACTAAAATATGTTGCTTTCAAAATGAAATTTTCAGACTCTATAGAACCAAACATCTATAAAAGAGAAGGTTACCCCCCTTTGACTAAATAAAATCGTTGTTAGTATGCTTGCCTAGCGAGATAGCAGTCCGGTTACAATCCTCAACAGATGCAGCTTTATGTTGCATACCCCTTACAGGACGTTGCAGTCAACACCAGCATTTTTCAGCTAGGCAAGTTTTTACGTTCAGTAGTTTGCCATTGGTTTCTGAACGACCAGCTCACATACTCCCGTAAGTTACCAGCGCGGCGCGAACCGCTGCCAATTCTCGCAGTTGCTGTTTTTCCCACGTGGATATACGGGATTACGAACAGTGTCGTTAACACCTTGGCCAGGGAGACCGGCATGCAGTAATGCATGCTTTACAGAACAGAATTACGAAACATACAGCAATTTTTTTTCGTAAGTTTGTTCTGTGACCGGCTCCGTGGCCGAGAGTTTGCAGCTTTCTCCGCTAACTCCGAATACTCTCGTCACGTGACGCGACGAGAATTAGCAGTGGTTCGAATCGCAAAAGTGACTTATGAGAGTATGGAGCCGGTCGCTCAGAAAGTCGTGGCGTGCTGATGAGCGTAATCTAGCCTAGGAATCAACATACAGCTGAAAGATGCTGGTGTTGACCACAATATCCTGAAACAGGATGGAAACGCGGAAAAAAAAAAAAAAAAAAAAGTTTGTTCTGTAAAGCTGCATTACATTGTGTTATTTTATATTGTTTACATTTCCACAGCTTTACCACAAATTTTTCTCGGAGACTCCTGGGGATCGTCGCCGGAGCTACGGAGTTCGTGCTTTGTGCGATGCTTTCGGCAGGTCATCCTGCGGAAAGAGACCGAGCCATATGGGATAAAACCAGGGCCGGATTTAGACTTGATAAGGCCCTAAGCTATTTGAAATATGGGGCCCTTTATAAGTCCAGATATTCTATGTCAGTGACAAATTGCCCGCTCGGACAATATTTTTTGGGGCCCCCCACTTACTTGGGGGCCCCACGCTATAACTTGTGTAGCTTATACGTAAATCCTGCACTGGATAAAACCCGGGGCAATGAAGTCGATCCTCTCGACTTTTAAGACTTCTTAAAATAAAGATTTCACAGCAGTTCCACAAAATGTTATTCAATATCTATGGTACTCTGTCTGAGTTACTCTAGTTTCATCATCATCATCAAGTGCCCTGCCAGCGGGTGTAGGCGTTCATGGCTCTCCACAGATCTCGGTTTTTGGTGTTCTGGATTAACTCTGCTGATGATATTCCTCTATGCCACCGTTTCAATCCGTCCAGCATCATTTCTCTTGGTCTGCCTCTGCCTCTCTTCCACTCGATCTTTCCAGTTGTTACGATGTTCTCCAATGCCTTTCTTCTCATCACATGCCCAAAGAAAGCTGTTTGTCTCTTTCTTATTGTTGTATTCATTTGTTCTTGTTTCATTATCATCTTTCATGCAATCGTTGTTAGTTACTCTGGCAGTCCAAGGAATTCGCAACATTCGTCTTAAAAACCACATCTCTGTTGCTTCTAAGTTCTTCCTAATTTGTTAACTTACATTCCAAGATTCGCTGCCATACAGAAAAACTGGTTCTATATAGCATTTCAGCACTCGCTTTTTTACATTCATTGATAGTGACTTATTGCATAAGATACTCTTCATTTTGTGAAATGCGGCTTTTGCTTGCCCTATTCTGCTGATCGACGACTCTGGTAATCGAGTGAGATTGCAAAACATTACCGCCCACGCTTACCGGCATGGCACATGATGGATAGATGGATTCTGCTCTTAATCTCTGTTGTCTATCTTCCATCTGATGTTATAAATGCCCCTAAGTATTTAAATTTTCCCACTTGGTTAAGAATTCCCCCTTCTATTTCTATGTCACAGTTTGGTGTTACCATTTGGCATTTTCTTTGATACCATCTTTGTTACTACTTTCTTGATATTCAAGGAGAGCCCTTACTCTGGTTTCGTTCATTCATTCAGTAGCATGTCCTTTGCAGAACATCGCTCCCAAATCAACCTTCCGGAAAACCTCTCGATCATAACTGTCATAAGCAAGATGTCCCGCGTCCGATACATTCATATGGAGATCATCCGCCACATCCTGCACCCATCTTCTCTTTGGCTTTCCTCTTCCTCTCTTCCCAGGCATATCTTCTTCTTCAGCGTTCCGAGCCATTGAGGTTCTTTGCTGCAAATACAATCCGTCTCCATTCGTCTCTCTGGTTGACCTTCTCTTGCCAGTCGTTGATTCCAAGTGCTTGTAGGTCTGTACATGTATTATCTCTCCACCGCCTTCTTGGTCTACCTCGGGGTCTACGGTCATTTATTTCCTGAGTGTAAGCGAGTTTTGTTTCCCTATTATCTTCCATTCTTTCTATATGCCCCAGCCATTGTAGTCTATTAGCCTTCACGATACCAGTGATTAGCGGGGACTTAAACAGATCGTAAATGTTAAAATGTCTTTCTTACTTCTTCTTTTCCACTCTCCACTTTGTGTATCCCTAATGGGTCCAAAGATGCGTCCCAGGCATATACCCTCCATTATTGTTCTCTCCAAACTTTCGTGACGTTTCAAGTGACCAAAATATTTCAATTTTCTTTGTTTTATCGTTTTTAATAACCAACCTTCTTCAATATTCAGCTCTTGAAGTATTGATGCATTTGTTACTCTGGTTTAGAAACAGAACATAGTTTCAGAGTTGCCTCCCATGTATTACTTTGACAACGCATGTAAACAGTTGTTATTGATATCACGGATTGTTTTACTTTCCACAGCACGCATGCTTCTTAGATGCCCGTAATGTTCACTTAGTTTTATTAAATCAGTTATTTTGATCAAAGCATGTTAATTTAGAAGTCGTTAAAGGACTAAAGTTTAGTCTAAAAGCAGTTTAAGTAAAATAAAACGGGGGAAAAAATAAAAGAAAGTACTCGGTGCAAAAAAGAGGAAAAGGTCCATTAATTATTATAATTAAAAGATTAAAACAGTTCAAGTTTAGGAGGATAAAAATGAGATTTTAGATAACATAAGTTTACCCGTGCCCACGTGTCGTTTAAGGATGCTCCGTAGCCTATAAATCATAAATTTTGTTATCAGTTAGTGCCATTAAATGATGATGAACACAGGCTGTTTACATAATCAATACACTGAGATTACAGAATGATATTGATAACATATTTGGCTAAATTATCACATAAAAGAAATATATTGCTGTTTGGAGTAATGGAGATGTGATTCCTGAGGTGGATATTGTGAAAATCTTGGACTGCCAGTATATCTAACAAGTTCCTGTAAGAAGCTAACAAAAGAAGAACATTATATACAATGATAATATTAATACTATAAGAAAAAGACTAAGTGTTCTTTGCTCAGGCCCATACTTAAATGGGTAATTTGTTCTAATGGACTGTCTATTACGTCTGCAGTTGCACTCTACTCAGCAAAGTTTAAAAAAATATAAAATTAAACTAGGGTAGGTGAGATTTATAATAGAAGAAATTAAGCTTAAATTCGTTGCAAGTACCTTTGCAAAAAGCCAGTGCCAAAGTACATGAGCTTTAGATTTCTAGTCTGCAAGAATAGTAGGAAATGCTTGTTTATGCCATTAGTATTATCTCAGAGATTAAATAGCCTCTCATTAAGCCTCATAGAATGTAGGATTCTCTCATGTTGATGCAGAGCGTTTCTGTCTCAGTAATTTTAATGTATACACTATACTTGAAGTTTAACGTTATATATTTCCACAATTCTTGTTTTTCCCAAAACTATATTGATATAATAAATAAGTAAAGGACCATTTTCCACGCCTTGAGGTGTGTTAAGTATATGGTGCTAGCCCTATATTTTGATAGACCAGTCGGAACTTAAGTGGTGATGTTTTCAATTACACGCTTGCCATGTAGCGTCGGAGGCAACAGTCAATGATTTATAATCGGATGAAAAAATTGTGGCAGACAAATAAAGAGAATCACTGTGTCGCGCATGAATACATAGGTTACTAGATGACGTCACAGAGGAACTACGGTTACCATAGGCAGTGAAGTTTGACAACATCTTGAAGATGGGCGGTTCTGATTGTAACACCAAACTTTCAACAACGATAGATAATTGAAAAGGTTTCGAACAAGCTATATGAGACTCCCGCAACGTCCGGAAATAAGTGCACAGTTTGAATGGCAAGGAACAATCTGGAATGAATGCAGGGCGCAGGAGAAATGAGAAGAATTGAGCGCATCATAACTGGCCGAGCGATCAGCAATTAAAAGTCATGGCGTCACACCAGACATAGGTCAACGGAACATAGATAAACGTAATATAGGTACAGAACGATGCCCCACAGGCAAGTTCATTGTCATTTAGTTATGAAATTTTTAGCCTCGGAATCGGCAGTTGAAATGATATAAAAATTATTATTATATATCTTGGCCAATCCTCCCAGCAATATAGGAATGGTCATATAATTATTATTATACTCTGTCCGACCGAGCAACACGATTAAAGTTTATTTGGACGTGGATTCCAGCGTCTCTACCATCATTATCGTTGACGTTTAAGATATGGCTCCCGGTGAGCTGTTTTGTTTAGACAGCGAGCGAGATTGGAAGAGAGAAGCATTCTTATAGAAATTATAGAACACAAGCATTGTAGCAACGCCATCCACTTTACTGTTACCTAAACATTTTCTAGTATCCATTTTATGCTGGCTTGACCTGGGAGTGCAGATCAATTAAAAAAGTACCTGACCTATATAGGGACTCAAACATACAACCACAGGCTGGCAGGTAGGCATGCTAGCAACTGCGCTACTATACTCCCACTTATAATCAGTAATGAAGTAAAATTATTTGTAATGTAGACAAGTAAACAGAAAGAGCTTAACTACTCAACACATTTCCAATAAAGCATCATGTCATCATTTCTCATGTCTACCAGCCCTGTGGCTAAGGTATTACAGAGACAATTCGTAATCCTGCACACCATGTTCGAAATACAGCTGCGAGTGATTTGGCAGCAAACCGCCTTGCATTGGTTTTCATACAATGGTATAAGTGCTGGTCGTTCAGAAAGCAATGGCAAACTACTGAACATAAACTTGCCAAGAAATCACAAACAGCCAAACATTGCTGGGATTGACTGTGACGTCCTGTAAAGGATATACAACTAACTTATGCCTGCTAGGCAGATTTTACTTGCAGAAGATTAAAGGCCAGTTTTCAAGTCAGTCACCACAGTGTACAATTCTGTTATTTCACCTCCACTATATAAAAGTGAGGAAGACCGAGAAGTAAATACCTGGATGGCTTGGCCACATGGCATGGTTGAGACAGGAACACGGAGCTGATCCACAACTCTGGTGATTGAGAGAGATGGCACATGATGGATGGATGGATATAAAAGTCCTTCACCTTACGAAGGATCATAGTCTATGTCTATGAATACACGTGTCCCCACTGCTCAACAACTTACTTCCATAAAGAATTTACCATCTCTGCATAAACAAAAAAATTTATTATACATTTTTTTTTTCTTTTTCAGCCTATGGCGGCAACTACAGATCATTTCGAGGAATCTGTTTCCCGTTTCACATTTTCCAAGACAGGTGAAAAAGTCTGCATTGACCTGCTACAAGACAATGTTGTATTTCGACCATTATGTCAGCGACATTCAACATCATTAGGTGATTTTTGGGTTCACGTTTTGCAGCATCCAAACAACTATCCGGTAAGAAAATTTATATTTTTTGTTGTTTCTTTTCTATATAAAGTTGCTTCAAAAATTAGTTATTGGTATTAAAAATTATATTAATCATTTATTTTGTAAAAGTGTATATACAAAGTATGAGTTTTTTGTAAAAAAAAAAAAAACACACAAAGCATTATTTGAGAACAGAATAAAAAAAAATTAGTTTGAAAGATCATGCTGCGGAGGTCAGCATGGCTGATTGTTTAAGAGCGCCCATTCTTAAACATCCGGTGTGCTGATGCCGAGATAATGGGTTCAACCTCTACACCGGACAGTTGGACTAAAATGTTGACTTCTTGTCCTTGACTTGGGGATGTAAATTACAAGTAGCTCAGAAGTTGGAGTATGTACATCTGATGGCGAGGGACACTGGTAATAGGGAAAGCTAATCCACATGCACAATTAATTCCAGTTCACTAGAAGTAGTAGCATGTGTATGGACTACGCTTGAGTTGAAAGCGAGCGGAGGCAAAAAAACATTTGCTGCTGATATATACGAATGAAATTAGGACTAAAGTTGTCGACTGTGGACTACCTGGAAACGATAGAGCTGATTAATTGGCTAAGGAAGGTGCAAATGAAGAACAACCTGATGTGCTCATTACATACTACCAAAAGAAAAGAATGATCAAATCGGTCAGAAGGCCACCAAACCCTACTCAAGATGACTACCATGTTATGGACAGACCATAACAGGTCATTATTTTGCGCCTCAGAACAGGTCACAATAGATTACGCAACCACATGTATACAAAATTCAAGATTGGTGACTCAGCCATGTGCACATGTGGATTGGCGTCGCAGACAGCAGAGCACATACTCCAGGACTGCCCAAACTACAACATATCCAGGCGAACCTTCTGGCCTAGAGAGACAACAGTGGAAGATCCAACTCTATGGACCGCTGAGTGAATTAAAAAAGACTGTTAGATTCATACAAGAGACAACATTATAGTTATAGACATATTTCAGGTGAACGAAAGAAGAAGAAGAAGAAGAAGGACTAAATTGGGGGTTACAGCAGTGCTAGATTTAATCAGAAAACAGCAAGTTAAATGGTTTGGCCATATAATTCGGCTACTAACAGTATACCACAACAAGCAATGATGTACATACCAAACTGAACCAAAGTAGAGGTCGATCATGTAAATGATGGACAGAGGGAATAAAAGAATACATGGGAATCACGATATATGAAGCCCATATATGGACACTCTCTCGCTGTTTATGCTTCACCTCGACACCGCAAGGTACAAGAGGAACAAGACGAATGAACAAAGGAACAAACTTTATTTTCAAAGGGTTACAAATTGGGCAAGCAGGCGCGTCTTACATTCGGCCCTTCCTCATCACTCATCTTTCATTCATCATTTGTGCATGATACATTCACATAGGGAAAAAAACATTGTCAAATGGATTTTGTAAACATAAACAATGCATATTACCATGTTATGAGACAGGCAGACACACGTACACACGCACATTCATAAACACACAAGCACACATACATACCTAATACATATGATGAGGTGAGAAGAGAAATACAAATGAAGATTTTACAGAAATGCTGCAGCATCAGCTGACCCAGTGGTCATGTGGCTGACTTTTTAATTGATCTGGGCGCTCACTTTGACCCAGCCTAACACAGGTGCCATGAAATGTCCTTTGACAAGCATTTCTTTGGGTTCACTTTCTCTAGTCTTTGACTGTCCCCAGGCTGGCTACAACATAGCAGGTTTGTGCCTGTCTTCATGTGCTTCCTATCCCTTGACCAATCCGACATGGGAGAACCTGCCAGTAACTATGCCACTATCAGCATAACTCTTGGGGTCATTGGAACACACAAACTCCTCGACATGACACATTGACACGAATCATGGATCATTTCGTAATGACTAAACAAGAAGATATGGCCTTTTGAACTTAAATGTTACTGAAAAATTCTTAAAACACCATGGACTAAGAAGAATAAAAATACTTACATTCTACAAGATCTTAAAATTAAAGTAACGTGGCTCATAATCAGCACTATTTCACAGAAACTGAAATACAGTGATTTGTAGAGGACTGTTATACATAGAAGGGCATAGTTCATGGAAGAAGAGGCCCAAAGATGAACACAGGATACTGTAGACACATTGAGCATGAAAATAAATGAGGCAGGGGAACTGGCAAGAGACTGAGAATCTTTTAAGACTTGTGATGAGAGCGATATTCTATGAAGGACCTGCTGCATTATGATACTACAGTGTGTCAAAGGCTGGCAGTTTAACATTTCTTATAACCTGTATGAATAATGATATCTTCTTTTGCGTTCACCCGGATTGTTGTTTTAGACATAATTGTGTTATGCCTGTTTACAGCAGAGCGATATTTGCACGTATCGGCAGACACATCCGACTTCTTCAGGCATTTGTTGGTCAGTTACCTTCCTGGGGAATAATGATGTAATCCTGACAATATGAGTTCTTTTGAAAAGCTGCCTATGGTGAGAAGTTTTAAGTTCTTCATTTTTGTGTCGGAGCCATGGTAATGTAGTGGCTAGACACCCACTGACCTATCAGCATGGTGGTCATGAGTTCTGATCTGCATCTGGACAGATTCATTTAAAAAGAACTTGACCTGGCTGTCAAGAAGACTCATCCTAAAATGGCAGCCAGAAAAACCACCCACAGAATGCCAATTGGTCTATACAAATATGGATAAGGATCTAGCACTGTATGCTCAATGCACCTTATGGCGTGTAAAGGGTTCCTTTATCTTTTTTATTTTTGCATGTATTTGCATGTGTTTAAGAGAGAGAGAGAGGGAGAGAGAGAGAGAGAGAGAGAGAGAGAGAGAGAGAGAGAGAGAGAGAGAGAGAGAGAGAGAGAGAGAGAGAGAGAGAGAGACAGACAGACAGACAGAGACAGACAGACAGACAGACAGAGACAGAGAGAGCCTGAAGGCATGAACAAATAATGTCCAAAAATGTCACTAACATTAATTTCATGTCATCATGCCAGGCTTGTACATGAAATTATCAATCAATCAATCATGTGCCATGCTGGAAAGCGTGGGCTGTCATGACTCGCCATTTTACTCGATCACCAGCGTCGTGGATCAGCTCAGTGTTCCTGTCTCAACCATGCCATGTGGCCAAGCCATCCAGGTATTTACTTCTCGGTCTTCCCTTTGGACTGTTCCCTTCGATTTTGCCAGTTGTCATCAAGTTCTCCAATTTATTTCTTCTCATAACATGTCCAAAAACGTTTGACTGTCTACATCTAATTTCTCTAATCAACTTACGATTTTCATTTCTTTCCTGTAGTACTTGGTCATTGGTTTTTCTGTCTGTCCATGGTATTCTTTGCATTCCTCTCACAAACCACATTTCTACAGCCATCAGATGTTTTTCAGCTTGACTGCTCATTGTCCAGGGGGGGGGGGTATATATTCTTACACGTACAGGAATTTACACACACCTATACTAATCCTCAGGTATATTCTAACATATACAAGAAACTATACCAAGTTGGCAGTAAGTATGAACTACAGCTCAGAGTGGATGGAATCACCTTAAGAGTGGATCTAGCTTCTGGCTGCCTCACTATCAAAGGTTCACATGTCATTGACTGGGTAGTGAGTCGTTTCCCAGAAATTATGAATAGTTACTTAAAGCCACCAGGAACTGTTTCAAAGGAATTGCGGAAACAGTACACAAAGCAGGAAGCAGATTCACTACAACAGGAGAGGAGAAAGTACTACAGTAAATGTAAGTAGAATAGTTTTCAATGTGATTGTTTATTTGTCATGGAGCTGTGGTGGTGTGGTTGTTAGTTAGTCAGTTAATCGCGGTTCCAACTTCACGGCAAAGGGTCTCCCCATTATGCTCTGTTCCTGTGCCAGTGAATGTCACACAAAATGCTCCTCACTGCCCCATGTGAAAAGTGGAACAGACAGGAGTCTCGACAAACCAACAGCCAGCACAGGTATATTATGCATGCTGCCGCTGCCAGAATGCCAACACAAAAGTCTGCCACAAAAACATACAGTTAATCATTGATGGAACCGGCAGTCACTAGAAAACTAGCAGACACACATTACTGCATAAGGCAACCAACCCAGTTAGTTCAGCGACTGGCCAGCCACCATTATTCCAAACATGCAGTTCACTCTATAAACAAACGTGGACAGATGTAAAGGCACTCCACACAAAATTCACGATCCAAGCATTGAACTCAGTAGCTTGGCGAGGGAAAAATGGTTAAGTAACTCGCCTACAAACACAGAGGGAGCTGCAGTGGTAATGAGGTTAGTGCACTTGTCTGTTAAGAGAGTGGTGCAGATTCAATTCCTGGCTGAAGCAGGATTATGTTTTCAAATCAGAATGGCTCTGGGATCAACCCAGTCTCATAAAAATGGGTATCAGCCATTTCTGGGGAATAGTCAGTGGAGGAGCGGCTGGCTAGGTGACTAGAATGAAGATTTCTCCTTCGGAAGACCCGGGTTTCTTCTTCTTCTGCTGCGTTCATTCAGAATATTTTTTGGATGTAATTGTGTTGTACCTGGGAGGGTTAACCCGGTCAACAAATGCTAGCAGAAGTTGGATGTGTCGGCACAAGAACGCAACTCTGCTGTAAACAGGCACAACACAATCACGTCCGAAAAAACTCCAGATGAACGCAGAGGAAGAAGAAGAAGAGTTGCGATATTTGCGCCTTTTGGCCGACACATCCGACTTCTGCAGGGATTTGTTGACCAGGTTAACCTCCCTGGAGACCCGGGTTTGATCCTTCGTAAGATGTGGATTTTCAAGACGCACGTGCCTAAACCATAAGGTACTATAGGCAGTAAATATGACAGTTCTAACAGTCTGGGAAGGACAAGTAACAAGGAAGGGAATTGGTAAGCACCCCACCCAGGAAGGTTAACCCGGTCAACAAATGCCCGCAAAAGTCAGATGTGTCGGCCTAACGGCAAAAGAACGCAGCTCTGCTGTAAACAGGCACAACGTAATCACGTCCGAAAAAAACTCTCTGGATGAACGTGGAGAAGGTCACCACCCCACCTCATATTTTCTGGTTCGAGTGGTCTCAGTGGCAAAGTGATTAAGCTGCATGTCTTGCACTCTAAAGGTTGTGGGTTCAATGTTGGAGTTCAGTTCATGGGTGCATTTATTTTCTGAGACCCCTGGGGTTGTCGCTGGAGCTATCGAGTTTGTGCTTTATGTGAGGCTTTTGGCAGGCCACTATGCAGAAAGAGAACAGGCTATATGAAATAAAACTCAGTGCAGTGCAGTTGATTTTTACCAACACAGTGATCCTGGTTTCAGTTCTAGTTTTTGACAGGACTGTATTTTATTCCAGTCAGTACGGCTCTGGAGTTGGCCCAGCCTCACAAAGATCTGGGAGAGTAATGGAGGCATTGGATACAATGCTGACCAAATTATTCAGTGTGTGAATTCTTCTTCTTCTTCTTCTTCTGCGTTGATCCGGAGTTTTTTTCCGGACGTGATTGCATTGTGCCTGTTTACAACAGAGCTGCGTTCTTGCGCAGTTAGGCAGACAATCCGACTTCTGCGGGCATTTGTTGACCAGGTTAACCTTCCCGGGGGTGTGTGCATTTGATTGCTGTAAATATGGGTCTCAAAGTTATTTATGTGATATATAATTTTTATAAGAATGGTTGGAAATAAAATATGGCTAAACATCCATTCTTTAATATGAACAACTTTAATGTATGTAAATCTGACTGTTGAATTAGATATTGAGGACTGGCCGGAGGAAACACTAGAAGCTTCAGCAAATGTATTAGACGCTGGAAAAACTCAACAGTATTATGAAGCTATTGATCCTGATGGCTTTCTCAAGGGATCTGATTTGGAAACCCAGAATCCAATTGCTGATGTGGTAAGCTGCTTTCTTCTCATCCTTTTGCTCTGTAAAGACGTATGAAAATGCACTTTATGGTTCCCATTTTAGGCTGGAAGCCCAGGTAAATTGTAAACATCTGCCCCAATGCGTATTCACAGGAGGGGCTTCAAATAAAAACCCCAAAAGTGTGATAGAAATTATAATAACCATGCCATTGTCTTGTAACCTGTCAATATTGTTAAGGATGTCAAAAGGGTTAAGCATGTGACATCACTGTGCAGAAGAACATGGTGAAGTCATAAGGACAGTTTAAAGATGACTGTCTCACTTTCGTCTGTGAAGGAGAGCCTGGCGTATGATACCACAACATTTAGTCTGAGTATGGAAGTGGAGACAGTCACTGTGGCATTCCACAGGATAAACAGCACACATGTTGTGATGGTATAGGGTCACAGAACATGCTGAGTAGGATGAAGACAGGCATGCTTCGTGCAGAGTGGCATACTTCAATTAAAACATAAAAGATATGTTGCATATGTTGGATCTTTTTCCCGGGACATGCTGGTGCTTTGGGAAATTAGTAGGTGGACAAATTAGCTGGATCTGCACCTCTGGGTCGGGTATTGGTATATGATAAGGCAGATGTGGTCATGTCCCTGTGGGAACATGTGTATAGTGTGGGAGACAGATACACCATCATTGCCTAGAGAAAATGGTTATGGCGGGGAGTGACCAGAAAATCTGGCAGACACTCAGTACTCTGAGGAAAGTCCACATAGACATACAATCAGAGTGCAACTGATACCATTAGTGCTGGGACTCTTCACTGGTTCTTGAAGGTTAAGGATAGACTGCGTATGTCCCAAGTGCTGTGATATCAGTTCTGGACTCAACATTTGTTCTGAATATCTGTAGAGAGAAGTTGTCTTGGTATTGAACTGTCCCCGTTTGCAGCACTCTAACAGCTGTGTTATTAAACAGTTCCTGTTATGTTGAGTGATTTCTGCAGTATATACTTGACGAGATGCAGCAAAATTTTCAAGGAATCCTCCTCCATAATCAATAAATCATGCAATTTATTGTTTGTGTCTTTGTTATTCAAGTTTCATTGGAACTTTCCTTATTCATACATGGAGGTGACAGTTCTCATTATTCAAGTTTCATTGGAACTTTCCTTATTCACACATGGAGGTGACAGTTCTCATTATTCAAGTTTCATTGGAACTTTCCTTATTCACACATGGAGGTGACAGTTCTCATTATTCAAGTTTCATTGGAACTTTCCTTATTCACACATGGAGGTGACAGTTCTTATTATTCAAGTTTCATTGGAACTTTCCTTATTCACACATGGAGGTGACAGTTCTTATTATTCAAGTTTCATTGGAACTTTCCTTATTCACACATGGAGGTGACAGTTCTCATTATTCAAGTTTCATTGGAACTTTCCTTATTCATACATGGAGGTGACAGTTCTTATTATTCAAATGTCATTGGAACTTTCCTTATTCATACATGGAGGTGACAGTTCTCATTATTCAAGTTTCATTGGAACTTTCCTTATTCATACATGGAGGAGCCTTTCTGGTTACCAGTGTCCCTCGCCATCAGGCAAACCTACTTCCAATTCTGAGTTACTTGTAATTTACGTCCCCAAGTTAAGGACGCAAAGCCAACATTTAACTCCAACTGACCGGTGTAGGGGTCGAACCCGCTACCTTGCCATCAGCACATCAGAAGTTTAAGAGCGAGTGCTCTTACCCATTCAGCTAACCTCAGTTGTAACCTTTATTTCAGTAGGTTTTACAATTCAAATAAAATTAACTAAACTCACCAGATAATTGGATTACACAAACTTCATGAGCCATTAATTTTGTTTTAATTTAATGTTTAACTTTTGGCAATTGCAGCCAGGGAACACAGTGGCTAGCACGCTAGCCTGTCAGTTCAGTGGTCATGTGTTCGAAATCCCATCGAGATACATTTTCAAAGTGGGCTGCCAGGTTGTAAAAGTAAAAAAACAATTTCAGTGCCTTAATGCACATTTACTGCAATACATATTTTTATAGACCAATTAGCACTCGGAGCATGATGTAGTCAGTGTCAAGCCAGCTGCCTCGACATTTCTTAGTATTCAGCCTTTCCCCATTTCACCCAACCTTAAAAAATGGGTACGAGAAAATGTCCTGGGGAGTAAAGACGGCTGGCAAATTGACCCCATCACCCATTGTGTGCCGGTTAATGTATACAAATATGAGGCTAGCACCATGTAGCCAATAAGCCTCAAGACAAGCAAGCGGATCCTGCACCTACTTTAGTTTATATTGTGGCCAGGGCCACATCTGCAAATTGTGTGATAATAATAATTAATTATAAAATAGTGTAATTTCACGTCACATATAAATAATGTTTATCATCTTTCAGTTGAACAAAGAAGAAACGAAGGAGCAGCTAAACAAATTACTGTCTGGGAGTGTTATCCAGGGCAGCGTGCTATACAGACTATGGAAGTCAACTCTTAACCTCTGGTTTGCTGATAAGGATGCAAAAGTGTTTATCGTAACACCTCGTATTGACTGCGTCCGTTTATCAGATATATGTAAGCTGTTTCTTAATAACAAATTAACCGCGTCTTTGGAAATAATGTGCGTCCCTTTACGAAACCCATATGGAAGGTTTGCAGAGGTAAAACAAGAAGCCTTGAAGAAGTTTTCACCACAAGATCAAGTCTTCCTTGAGTACAAAGTCCTCAGCAGTGTTGTGTATCCACTGATGGACATCATGACCAGTTTTATAGCCATGACAAAACATGGCAAAGCCCACATTATGCTGACTAATGTACACTTTACCAAAGCCTGTTTTCAAACTGCAGACGTGTCAACAGTACTGTTTGAAGAGGTTGACGAAGAGAAATTCGTGAAGGAATTCTGTAGTAATTTTATTTGAGATCTTATATTCTATGCTGTGTGTCATCTGTGAATAAATTGTGTTCAGGCATGATGTACTAGGGGAGCCACAATAGCGTAGTGGCCAGTGACTTTTTCTCACCTGCCCGCCCAGTGGTCATCGGTTCAAAATTGCATTGAGGCAGATTATTAAAATCTAAACTGGGTACTTTTTTTTTGGCAAACGCTCGCTTTGAACTCAAGCGTAGTCCATACAAACTACTTCTAGTAGAGCTGGATGGAATTTTGCTTTCCCTATTAACAGTGTCCCTCGCCATCAGGCGAACCCAGACTTCAGAGGTACCTGTAATTTATGTCCCGAAGTTAAGGGTGACCGGTCAACATTTTAGTCCATCTGTCTGGTGTAGGAGTTGAACCCCTTACCTCGGTATCAGCACACCGGATGTTTAAGAACACACATTTTTTATCCATTCAGCCATGCTGACCTCCAACTGGGTACTAAAATGGGTCTTGGGAAGTGAAGGTGGTTGCTGTGACATTGACCACATCTGTCCCTGGGTGCTGATTGGTCTACACAAATATGGGTCTAGCACCATATACCTTCAGTATGATTTACTAGGCATCTGTAATGATTGTTGTCTGCCATTGTTTTGTTTTTGCAGTGACCTTAGCCCTTGCCTCTACAAAGAGATCCTCTGCCTACCACCGAGACCATAATCAACAAATATCTGTTCATTGCCCACCAGCAGCTACCACGGTTTCATGTGACCCAGGCCTGGGATCAGAAGAAGGAAGTAAACAGGTACTCCACCAGGCTGAAGGGTGTCCCATTAGCTAGTGGAGGGAAGGAGGCGCTTGTTGATTTCATGGCAAGTTTATGTTCAGCAGGTTGCCACTGCTTTCTGAACGACCGGCACTCACATCATTGTATAATGAGTGCAAGGGGGTCTGGTTCCAAATCGCCCAGTTGTGTTTCGAACATGGTATGCGGGATTGTAAACTGCATTTGTGATTCTTTTACCACAGTGCCAGCTCTAGTATAATAATAATTAAAAAAATAAAAAAAACTCATTACTGTTTGGTTTAAAAGAATCACTTTCACTGCACATTAATACCCCCATAAATGTTCCAGGCTACTCCAACAGTTGACACAAGAAGAATTTCATAAACTCATGTAGCTCCAGCAAGCAACCAGAATCACATAAGTTTTATTCTTTTTGTGGGTAAAAAAACACAGTAAAGAACCCTTTTTTATGCCAAGAGGCATAGAGAACTAGTCCCGTATTTTTAGACCAACAGGCACTCAATGAGCAATGTGGTCTATATTGTGCCAGCTATCTATATTTGCCAGGAAATTTTCTCTCACCCATGTTATCCGGGTAGCCCAAGTCAGTGAGAGGAAAAAAAAAAAAACTAACCACGAAGGGAATTCAAACACGTCCACTGGTCAATGGCAAGCGTGCCAGCCACTGCACTATTTTTGTTCCCTTTTTGTGCGGATAGCTTTTACAATTTTTCAACTGGTCTGCACAGCAGCCTATTCAGCCTGCTGTTTTTGTTTTCCAACTATATGAGGATTTTAAATGTGCGCAACATGCACACAGGGTCACCTAGTTTCTAGCCCTTATAGATGAAGTCTAGACATCTGATCCACTACCCCAGTAGCAAGGGCAGGGGTGGTGTACAGCATATTTATCTTGTAAAAATCCATACTATATTGAAAACATCTGTATAAAAGCTATGGGATATTAGAAAAGCTGGCCACCGCATTCACAGTATTTGATATCTGATGACGATAACAAGAATTTCATCGAAATGTGTAACATTTGTGTCATTTTAGTGTGATTATATTGTTTAATAATTGTTCATTTTAGTGTGACTATATTGTTTAACATTTGTGCCATTTTAGTGTGACTATATTGTATGACATTTGTGTCATTGTAGTGTGACGGAATTTGCCAGATTTCCAAATAAATTTAAGTTTAACTGCGTTGATGTCACGTGACAAGAATTAAAAATGTCAGTCTGAGAATGTTATTTTGTTTTTTCGCTCGCTCGCTTTGAACTCAAGCGTAGTCCATACACACTACTTATAGTAGTGCTGGACTGAATTTTGCATGTGGATTAACTTTCCCTATTAGCAGTGTCCCTTGCCATCAGGCAAACCCACTCAGACTTCAGAGGTACTTGTAATTTACGCCCCCAAGTCAAGGACAACACGTCAACATTTTAGTCCAACTGTTCGGTGTAGGGGATGAACCGTTAACCTCTGCATCAGCACACCAGATGTTTAAAAACACAGTTCTTATCCATTCAGCCCTGCTCTGAGAATGTTGATTTCTAGAATTTTAATTTTTTTAAAAAAAGATTAAACATAAAAGTGCTATCTGAGAAGGTCAACTGCAATGAATCTCTAGCACTTTCCGTATCCTGCTTTGTTTGTATACTCGGTTAAATTTCCTCTTGTATTATTGCTTACCTCTGGCTCATATGCATTATATTTTTGCAGAAGTCACACATACTGAACTGTTGTAATTTTGTATTTGTTATAACCTGCTGCAGCCGTGACTTCTCTTACCATTTTTACCACTGTGCTGTGACGTATAGTCAGAATAATTATGTGCAAACCTAGTATATTGCTTTACGTACGTAACAGTTAGTGATAGCTGTAATGTTTGTGAAGATGTAGTATTTATGACATGTGGATTATCAAATAAAATTGCTATGTTAATACACAGTTGAGCACATCACCATTATTACTTTGACCTTTTCTTGTCACATGACTAACTGACATGACAAAAGGCAAGACGATTGACTGTACTGCACTGGATTTTATCCAATCTAGCTTGATCGATCTTTGTAGAGCACCTGTTTGTCCATCAAGAATGATGATGACCATTCATTACATCCAGTAAATTGGATGGAGAATGACTTACGCTATGCATCGGATTATAGCGAGGAAGAGTTGCGCAGATTTGTCGACCTCTCTCTCACCTGCGTCCATCTGAATCCAGTAGCAAGACAAGTTAAGACGACTGGAGACGAACACAGGTGCGGTGGACATTAGGCTGCCACAAGCCAGTTATCCCTGTATTACAGCGTACAAATGGCATATATTAGCTGTTAACTGAAGGTAGCCTTGCAAATTCAGGAGAGATAAGAACATTCTCCACTGCCGACGCACCTAACTACTTGCCAAAAGCATCGCCCAGAGCACAAACTCTATCATCTGCGATGACTCCCAGGGGTTACCGGAAAAGCAGCACTTGAGAACTGAAGGAAAGAATCTCAAATTAATCCTACAACCTTCAGAGCATGGAGCAAACAGCTTAATTACTTCGCCATGAAGACACACAAATGGCTGAGATCTGACAGATAAGCAAATTAGAGACAGATGAGTAATATGGGATGGACATGGAGGAAACAGCAATAGATGGAGTGGTTTGGCAGGAGTTAGTTGAGAGCCTATACTCCAATGGAAGATAAAGGGCAGGGGAAGAAGAAAATGGAGAAGATCTCCAATGTAGCATGATGCATTACTTGGTATCAAAATAGTTGAATATCTATATATACCATCTGACTATTTAACAGAAAAATACAAAACAAAAGGTAACAAAATATAATATTTAATATAACTATTAAAAAATAAAACACGCACACACAAATGACATAAGTGAACTTGGATGATTTATTTGTCTATTTAATTACATAAAACAAAGAAAAATGGGATAATTGTATGATTGTTAAAATAAAGACAAATGCTAATGACAGTAACTACAGCTAACAATAATAGAGCTGCCAGCAGTGGGCAACTGGAACATTACAACTGAATGATGTACATCACCTAGTTGTGATGCAAAGTTTATAATGAACCAGACCCAGGTGTTCTAAACTCTCCCCAACTTCCTGCTGGGCACTCTAGAAACAGACCTCAGTCTGGTCAACAGAATGAGGCTTGACCACAATCCCTGCTGTGATGAAGCCAGCTGAGAATTAAATAATGTGTATGCTGCAATCAAGTCAATGTAATTCTCCATGAAGATGGTACATTACCAGCACCCACACCTTGCAAACTCTTCATGAGTGCTCACATATGCTGAGAGTGAATGTTTTGCTCACTTGCCAGGATGACAACAAATCATAATTTAATACCAGAAAGTACAACGTAATGCGACAGGATTAACAAGTTTAGCGCGTAAAAAGTTTAAAAACCACTTTCAAATTTAAATATGTTTAGCCTGAAACAGGAAATTTTACTCCATAAACAACATCTTGTGTAAACGCTACACCCTGTGTAAAGCATAGCATTTATTAACATATTAATGAACTCTAGGAAATAATTGCTTGCTTGATATTTTTAAACATGAATGCACCTTGACTAGCAGCATTGTGAATTATAGTTTTAAAATATCACACTAGCAAGTTCAAGTACTAAGACACATGGATAACACCAGGTGGAAGATGTACAAAGAAATAAGAAAACAGGACAAGTAAACACTGTATTTGATAAAATGATGAACATCACCAGCAACAAATTCCTGTCATTGGAAGGTAGTAATTACTGCATGTTAGATAGACCAGATTTTTATAGATGGTTTTGAGTCCTGAATAATCAGTAAATAGGCAACAACAAAATACTCCCCTGAAGCTACAAAAATGTGTTTTCACAGAAGAATGCTGAAAATACCCTGGACAGCCAAAATAAGTCATCTAAATGTTTTGAATGAGGCTAAGACAACTTATCACAAGCATAAGCAGTCAACATGTTTGGCAAAGTTAAGAGTGGAGAAAATCTGAAACAGGTAACAACCTAAAGATTTACAGAAAGTGAAATAGGAAGACGGAAGAGAAGATTCATGGTATCCTTTAGTCACAGCATTAATAAAATTACAGGCCATGAACTGATACACTCCGCTGAAGGTCACTAGATGTGGAGAAGCATGACTGTTCCCGCTATTCTACAAGCCACATGATGATGATGAACATTCTTTCTTTCATTTCTTTAAAATTCTAGCACATCTTTCTAATTATTTCTAGTTACATAAATACTGTTTACTTTTCTTTTATTTGCAGGACGTGTGGCTGCAATGTTCACTTTCATAACTATATCCTTGTAAAGCAATTTACTTTCTGCTTGTCTATATTTTTATTAATTTTCAATAATAGTTGCTGATGATAATGACAGGCAATCATCACCCAAGCATTGCACCCACACTTTAAGATCCAATGAGCATGATCGATATGATTTTTGGAAACAAAGATTACAGTGCTTACCAATTCGTCATGTCACATAAAAGTCAAGAACAATGGAGGCCCATCCAATGAACATAGTGATAACTGTTACACAAAAGCATGAGTGATAAATATTCACTTGATGTGTGAAATATAAAGATGAAGAGGAATACTATCATAAATTATACTGTAAAGAAAAGCATCTGACACCGATTTACAATTTTAACAAAATAGGAGGAGAATGACCACTGATACTTCCACCTCAACGGGGTCCATCACTTTCCAGCCTGCTTTCGCAACATGTGGTAGATCTTTTCTTTAAGCCAGTCTTTGTTGTGAGGAGTGTATGTTCCATATGTCTTTTGAAATCTACAATAAACATAAACATTATATCTTTACTTGAACATTGCTGAAAATTACTAGCTTTATAAATTATAACCATTTTCCCAAGTTCTTTTAGGGAATAAGTCAAAACTGTAGTCGTTTAATTATTGTTATCTTATTTCTGTTTAAACATGTACACATAATAGATACATATCCCTTTTCAGACACTACATACAAACATAAATGAAACACAATCCTATTCACTGGAAATCTCAAAACTGAGAGGGAAGACAAGGAGAAGTTTCAATCAGATAGCGGTGGGAATGGTTAGTAGCGTGTCTCTTTGCTAACTGTTGAACGAGGGGACGGATAAGAATATATTTAAAAAAACAAATGACACTAATGGGGTCACCCATATGTTACTGTAACCCACAAGGGAAGCAAAGAATAGTAACACTGTAACTGCTATAAAGGGCGACAAAAGAGGGGTGGTGTGAGATCGGCTACCTCACCCTGTAGAAGACTTTAGCCACAGAACAAGCCTACGTGATCTGGATGAGGGCCCTATGCCATTGAGAGACGAAAGGCAGAAGATGAAAGGGGTGATATGGTCAGTATCAGTGGCCTTGACTTACTAGAGTCATTACCAAGATGAACAGAACTCATCAAGCAACAATGTAAGGTATAAGAATAAAGATTTCAATCTTTTCTAATGCTTCACTTACATGGTATCTGACTCCATTTCTCAGAAAGCTAAGAATGGATGGATTTTGTTTGCATTCACTTTCTTCAAACTCAGGTGCAGTCCATATGCATGCTGCTACTTCTAATGCACTGGACCCATTTTTGCGTGTAGAATAGCTTTCCCTGTTACCAGCATCTCTCACCATCAGGTAAAACCACTTGACTTCAGAGATACTAGTAATTTACATCCTTAAGTCAAGGACAAGAAGTCAACATTATCATCCAAATAACCGGTGTAGAGGGGTTGAACCCGTTACCTGAGCACACTGGATAGTTACGAATGAGCGCTCTTATCCATTCAGCCATACCGACCTCCGAATGGATGAGTGTGGAATGAGTGGCTACCACTAGAGGCCTGTGTGGGTCTATTGTCCAGGTCAACCAAGGCTGCATGAAATACAAGAGAGCTGACACCCTAGCTTCAAAAGCACCTATTATTGCAAGACTGGAGATGGACTGGGGACATCTTGACTATGGCGTGTTGTGTACCACATAGATCTAAATTCCATAAACACTTAGAATCCAGATAGGCTGCTCAGCACTCACAATGAAATTACAGCAATGATAACGATGTTTAGTTTAGTTTAGTCGATGGATCAATATCATGGCACACGGGCGTAATCCATAAGTGCTCCGTTCTACTCCTAACTCAAGCCTGAGTCAGAAGAATCTCAGCTCAGTGTACAAACTCCGTAGCACTGGTGAGGATCCTGAAATACTTTGGGTAGATTTTTAACTCAAAATTTTGCCGGGGCAGCGCTGTTAGGCTACTCTTTTTTATATTTTTTATGTGCGCAACAATACACATGGGCGTCCAATATCTCACTACCCAGAGACCAGGGGAAATTTTGTTACTAGAAGTACACACAAAAAAATCCCAGCCCTCACTGAGGCTTAAATCTGGGACCTCCAGCACCAGAGGCGGACACCATATCTCGAGAACACTCGGCTCCCCCCCCCCCCCCCCCACAATGATAACGATGTATAGGTCAGCATGGCATATGGATAAAACGTGTGTTCTTAAACATCCGGTGTGCTGATGCAAAGGGTTCAACAGGCTCAGGAAGTAGGCTGAAATCAAAGAACACCATAAACAAAAGAAAAATGTTCAACAATGTATACAAACAGCTCTTAGGAAATCACAATAAGAGGTGGTAGTGACAGAAACTATTAAAAAAAACACTATAAAAACAGTAAACTATAAACCCCATAAAACTTACACTAAACAGCTGAGGTCTGTCAACTGGTCAATGAACTCAAACAGCTGTGAAATATCGTAGGTGATGGATGGGTCGTGTGGGTGCAGACGTTTCAGATGCTCCTCAAAGATTTTACAGATCCCTGCAGGAGAAATGTGTAAAATAAGCTTCTGTCCAAGATTTTAATACGCAAATATATTTATGTATAAGAATCATGCGCACTGTTAAAATAAACGGAGAATATGGCCTTGTGGCATGGTCGAGACAGAAACACGGAACTGATCCACGACTCTGTTGATCGAGTGAGATGGCAGAACATGACCGCCCACGCTTACCGGCATGGCACATGATGGATGGATGGATATTCTATATGGAAATTCACGCAGAGATTAAATGTTATATTTCCTATGAACTCGGACTCAGTTTACCACCTGACACTGAAAGACATAACAAGGACAGAGGAAAGAAAAGAGGAAGAAACACAAGAAAGAAGAAGACACAGAACCAATCAATGGAGTACCATCTCCATAGTAAAGCAGCAGTCTGCCACTTTATATCGCCTGCTTTAATTGTACACTCTTGACAGACTTCATCCACCTCTTGAGGTTATCTTACTACTTCTATCACTGCCTCGCATACAGTCAGTATTATTGTTACCATTCATGTTTTCTCTTCTTTTGTCTATATTTCCTAATGCAGCAAAGGCCCACATTCAACACATGCCAAGCCCTCTGAAGCCATGTTCATGATATGACATCTCTGTACCAGAAATATTCAAAACCATTATTATATGACACATAAGTAAATTGTGCTGCCCAGTTTCGTCAATGGCTCAGCACATCCGGATTTGCTTTCCCTAGCATTTGACTGTCCTCGGTTTACCTAACAGGCAGTGGGTTTGTGTCTCTCTTGATCTGGTTCCTATCCCTTGACCTGTCCAACATGGGAGACCCTACTGGTAGCTGTGCTACCATTGGTATAATAACTCTTGGGGGTCACTGCAACATGCAAACTCCTCTACCACTGTAAGGTGGAGACATGACAGAGGGGCTACTATACGACTAATAAATACTAATTATGATTATTGCAATTGTATTTGTGCCGGTGTCCCTGGTTGAGGAGTTAGCAGCTTTCTCCGCAACCCTGAATACTCTCGTGGTTGACTTGAGCGCACGAGAATTTGAAGGGGTTCGAGTCGCGCCAGTGACTTACGAGAGTATGGAGCTGGTCGTTCAGAAAGTCGTGGATTGCTGATGAGTGTAATCTAGCCTAGGAATCAACATACAGCTGAAAGATGCTGGTGTTGACCGCAATATCCTGAAACACGATGGAAACGCGGGGGGAAAAAAATTGTATTTGTAATCCATCCGAAAACAATTGGCAAAATCTGAAACTGAGGCAATTATTTCCATATAAATCAATGTATATCCAATTAATTTGTTATAGACACTCCAAAATACATACCAAAAACTACATTTTATTGAGAATATAGTGTTTAATACTAAAAACGGGCACTTTCTAAATCAAATCGGCATACAAAAGTCTGGCCTTTTCACATATGATTGCCCCTGAAACAGAATCACCATCTAACTGTTTTTGATTTATCTAAATTAGTAATAACTGTTCAAAATCTTCAGTTGTTTGCGATTTCTGTTTCGTTTGTACATTCACACCTTTCATTACATTAGCTTCCTTTATTGTTTCCTTTGTCTTGATATAGGAAGGATGACTAGGTGTGATAACCTCTCCCTCAGAAGGAGAACAAAGGTGAAGAAGAAAACAAACAAAACATCAACTTTAATGTATTTGATTGTAAAAATTGAGTTTTACCTTCAAGGCATTCATTCAGGGATTCATAATCAGAGTAAGTTCTTGTTTCAGGTCGTTGGTTTGGCTGTACCAGGAGTATCGTATGCGACTGTTTAAAAAAGTAACGAAAATGTAAATAAACAGCAAAAAATATGTAAATACTATAAATATATTCACCTTTTTTTTTTTAACCTAGTTCCCATTAAACATGTAAAACCAAACAATTATTTCTCATTCAATAGGATACATGAAATAAGATGGTTGGATATGGTAAGAAACTTCCAAAACATTGGTCCAGGTTCAATCCTAAGCACTATCTGAACTACCTGGGGATACGTTTTAATCGAAGCCTGGCTTATAATGAGCACATAGACCAGGTGATAACAAAGGCCAGCGGGGCTTGGCTGCGATGCGGGTGATGGCGGCAGCAAGCTGTCAACAGCGCCATCTATGTCTTCTATAGTTAGTTAGTTAGTCGACAGATCATCCTCGTTGCACATCGGACCATTCAGTCCATAAGTGCTCGGATCCCCTCCTCAGCAAATCCCGCAGCGTGTAGCGGCTAACGACGCCAGTTCTGTGTTGGTTTATCAATCTTCTTTGGCTTCCTGCGTAGTGTTCTTGTTTGGCCACCCCTCTTTTAATTTGCTGCCCTCGCAGTCTGGCCATTGTTGTAGATTCACAGTCATCACTTGGTTCTTGCAAAAGTCTCACTTCTCGTAGAGCATTCAGAATGTCAGCCTGGTCCATGGCGCGTCCGCCCTCCACAGTAGCCTCACCTGCGAGCTTGTCAGCCCGCTCATTTCCTTGTACTCCCGCATGACCTGGCACGAAGATGAAACTAATCTTTGCCAGCCGAGACCGCTCCAGAGGCAGCAACCATTCTCTTCGGATCGACCCCTCCTCTATCCTCTTGATCATGTTCATTGAGTCGCTAAGGAAACAAGCCCTAGTGAATGTCTGTGTCTCGAGCCATGTTATTGCTTTACTTACTGCCATGACTTCCATGGTCAGGCTACTTGTGGTTTCAGTGAAAGCACCAGAGTCCTCCTTCACAATTCTCCCTCCGGCCCGAGCTGTAAAGGCCCATGAGCTTCTCACATGTCGGACGACCGACCCATCTGTGTAGATGACCGCGTCACTGTCTAGCGAATTCTCGAAAATCAACGCTTGTACTTCAGCCTCCACAGCAGCCGGATTTTCTTGTCTGCATTTTCTATCTAGTTGGATGCAAACTGAAAAGGATGTGCAGAAGTCTGTTGGCACTTGCACCCACTCCTCGCCAGGTTCTAAGTCCTCAAGTGAACACACCTGTTGAAGAATGTCTTCGGCTTGACCCATCCACGACCGTCCTCTTTTTAACCTGCTGCCCTTCACCTTCCTAATTTCACTATGCAGTGGATGCTGTGTGTTTGCGTTAATTCTGAGGTAGGCGCGTGCCCTGCAAACTTGCATTCTCTCTTCAATGGTTGGAAAATCAAGAAGGTAGCGCATCGCCCTGCATGCTGTATCTCTTGTACATCCAAGAATAATGCGCATAGCTTCATTCTGTATCCTTTCCATCCTTTCTATCTGCTTATGGCTGAGAGTCAGGATTGCCATTGCATACTCCAAAACAGACATGACCAGCCCCTCGTACAGAAGACATAAATGGCGCTGCTCACAGTTTGCTGCCGCCATCACCCGCATCGCTGCCAAGCCCCGCTTGGCCTTTGTTATCACCTGGTCTATGTGCACATTATAAGCAAGGCTTCGATCAAACCGTATCCCCAGGTAATTCATTGCCTGCGTTCTTTCCACCGTCTCTGAACACAGCATTACAGTTGGTGTTGGATTGTTGACAATATGATTATTCAACGAGAACCAAGTCACTGTTGCCTTTGTTGGGTTGACCATTGCCCCAGCTTCATCACACCAAGTACTTATGCGATTGAGTTCGGTTTGTAGTTCCACAGCAACCTCCTCTCTATCCTTACCCTGACGATACACTAAAACATCATCGGCATATGACAATGTCCTGCCAGGTCCAGTGATCTGCTCACTGGTGATTCTCACTGTGTAGGCGTTGAACAGTACCGGAGATAATGGTGATCCCTGTGGTAGGCCAGGATATATTGTTGTTGGTTCCGAAGTCCAACTGCCACATCTAAAAACTACTTTCCGTTGGAAGAGGGCTGCAGCGATCCAACTAAGGAGGAATGGACTTACGTTTAGTTCAAGAAGCTGAAACATTAAAAAATCCAGTGGTACTCTGTTGTATGCGTCCTCAAGATCAATCGCTGCAGCAACAGTTTCAGTGCCTGAGTGGAAACCTTCATAGACATCATGGGCAAAGACTGCTGCATTGGTCCAGGTTTCTCTTTTTGGACGGTACCCACCCAGGGTAGGTGGGAAAACACCTTGCCTCTCTAGTTGGCTTGATATTTTCCTGGCAATTACCTTCTCCAGCAGCTTGCCTACTGTATTCTGCATGGTTATAATTCGATATCCCTGAATTTTTTTGTGGTCTTTGTCAGGCTTCGTCAAGGGAATCAGATAGCTATGTAACCATTCCTCCTTGATGCTAGCACTCCCTATACTGTTGTTGTACATGTCTGCTAGTTTCTCTAGCTCATTGTCGGTACACCTATTTATGTCGTCGTATCTTATGCCATCAGGACCTGGAGCACTGTTTTTTGATCGTCGAAGCACAGCCTTGATTTCTTTCACTGTCACTGTGTCTTCATCCGAAGTGTTCTGGGCCTTGCATCTGTCTGAGGTGACCTCCTTGGCCAGATTCCGGTCTCCCATGTCTGTCTGGTTGCTCTGCTCAAGGTAGCGTTCAAAGAGGGCTTTGCCCTTGTCCTCATCAGTCCTCTGCCAGATGAGGTCAGCACCTTGGAAGTCAGAAATGCTCTTATTCTTGACTACTCCACTCATGCTTTTATGTAGTCGCCAGAACAATTTCAGTGACTTGTCTGTGCTTACTCTTTGACACACCTCTGCCCATTTTTCGCTTTTAACCACCTTGACCAGTTTTTTGAAATAGCTTACTTTTGTGTGCATCTCTCTTTCTAAGTGCAAGCAGGGACTAGGATGACCAGCTCTGTTCTTCTTGGCATTTTGCCATCTCCTTACAGCACTACGCTTATCCACCCAAGCCTTCTCCACCTCGAAACTCCACCACGGTGGCTGCTCCCAGCTTTTTCTCCTGCCCTGAAACGTTCTGCGCTTGTCATGTCTTATTTTGCTCACCACATCTTGCCCTGTACTGTCATACTGGAACGTCTTTACCTTTAGCTTGTCTTCTATACGAGGGGCTTGTCTTCTATACGAGGGGCTGGTCATGTCTGTTTTGGAGTATGCGATGGCGATCCTGACTCTCAGCCGTAAGCAGATAGAAAGGATGGAAACGATACAGAACGAAGCTATGCGCATTATTCTTGGATGTACAAGAGATACAGCATGCAGGGCAATGCGCTACCTTCTTGATTTTCCAACCATTGAAGACAGAATGCAAATGTGCAGAGCACGTGTCTACCTCAGAGTTAACGCAAGCACACAACATCCACTGCATAGTGAAATTAAGAAGGTGAAGAGCAGCAGGTTAAAAAGAGGTAGGTCATGGATGGGTCAAGCCGAAGACATTCTTCAACAGGTGTGTTCACTTTAGGACTTAGAACCTGGCGAGCAGTGGGTACAAGAGCCAACAGATTTATGTACGTCCTTTTCAGTTTGCATCCAACAAGACAGAAAATCCGGCTGCTGTGGAGGCGGAAATACCAGCGTTGATTTTCGAGAATTCGGTAGATGGTGATGCTGTCATTTACACAGATGGGTCGGTCCTCCGACGCGTGAGAAGCTCATGGGCCTTTACGGCTCAGGCCAGAGGGAGAATTGTGAAGGACAATTTGAGCTTTTGTTGAGACCACAAGCGGCCTGACTATGGAAGTCATGGCAGTAAGTAAAGCAATAACATGGCTCAAGACACAGACATTCAATAGGGCATGTTTCCTTAGCGACTCAATGAACATGCTCCAGAGGATAGAGATGGGGGGGGGGGGGGTGGATCCGAAGAGAGTGGTTGCTGTCCCTGGAGCGGTCTCGGGTGGCAAAGATTAGCTTCATCTTCGTGCCAGGGCATGCGGGATTACAAGGAAATGAGCGGGCTGACAAGCTCGCAGGTAAGGCTACTGTGGAGGGCGGACGCGCCATGGACCAGGCTGACATTCTGAATGCTCTACGAGAAGTAAGACTTTTCCGAGAACCAAGTGATGACTATGAATCTACAACCATGGTCAGACTGCAAGAACAGCAAATTAAAAGAGGTGTAGCCAAACAAGAACACTACGCAGGAAGCTAAAGAAGATTGATAAACCAACGCAGAACTAGCTACACGCTGCGCTATTTGCTGAGGAGGGGATCCGAGCACTTATGGACTGAATGGTTCGATGTGCAATGAGGATGATCTGTCGACTAACTAACTAACTAACAGTCCTAAGCAAAGAGAAGACAAGAATATTTTTGGACAAGTAGGGTCCTGGGGTTGACCCAGGCTCATAAAAATGGTTAACTGAAAATTTTACAGAATTTCCTGGGAAGGAAGGATGAGGAGGAAGGGAAATGCCCACCCAACCTTACATGTCATGATCTAGAATATGTGTCAGTCTAACACTTCACACCCTAGATCGCAGGGGGTTGTCAAGTAACCACCCGGGTCAATTCCCAGTCGCAGCTCTGCTGTAAACAGGTACAACGCAATCATGTCCGAAAAAACTCTATAGATGGAAGCAGAATAAGAATTCTCAGCAATGGCTGGCTTTTCTCAACTTGGAGGTTGGGGTGGGGGGATCCCCCAGGAAGCGAAGGAGTGATCGAGTGTCGGAATCGATGGATCCAATAGATGTCTTTGTTTAATGTGATTTTTATTTGCCAAATAAAATATCACTGTACATAGTGTGTGTCCTTGTTGACAAATATCGTCTTTGTGAGGTTTGAAGAAAAAGAACTTGCAAAAAAAGACAGACAAGAAGAGAGAATAATAGAGTCTTCTGAAGCCAATCAACGGCAGTAGTAAACATCACATGATCAGCCGTGTTTGTGAATAACACTCATTATTATTCAATCACAAACATTTGTGAATAATCTCTCCCAATGTGAATATCTCCGCTTAGAATTGATATACAGACACCATTGAGGTACCATTAGATTTCATTTTTCAAGGCCTATCTATCTGTGGTGGTCTCAGTAAATACCCAATTTAAAAATCATGACGAGCATACCTATCTACATACATTCATTAGCGAGAACTATCACAATTTTAAATTTGAGAATTTACTAATGAGATGCCATAGAAGATAGGCCTTGAAATTCAAAATATAATGGTACCTCAATGATGCCTGTATGTCACTTCTAAGTGAAGATATTCACATTTTTGTGAAGGTGAGACGAGTTGCGATTTCTTATGCTATTCACCCGTAATGAGAATCTCCAATGTGCCCATTACCTCCTCGAACAGGTGTGCGTGTGTGTGCGCGCGAGACTGTCTCAAATGGTCATATGAAAATGACTTCAAAAATATGTTCCGTCATGTTAAATGATTACAGAATAGTACAAGTATACAAATAAATTATTAATAATCTTTAAACTTGTGTTCTCTTTAACTTTAGTAGGTCAAATCGCACGTTTTGTGTGTTGAAAAGTGTAGCGCAATCGATATGCGGCGGCGTCATGACACATGGGTTTCCAATTCACAAAGTCACATCTTCGCAGAAAATCTGTTTTTCAACCATAATTCGAGCACGTTTAGCGATAAAACTATACTGATTCAGGGGCAATATTTTATATGGCAATTAAAATTCACATTAAACAAAGACATCTATTGGATTCATCGATTCCGATAAGCAATAATTCCGCTGCTTCTGTGGGATGCACTCCCCGGCAGTCGGCTGCTTGCACAAATCCATAGAGCACACTTTATTGACAAACTTCCAGTTTCTTAGTTCTATAAAATATTTTAGTTCGTAATGTTTAATAGTTTCTATTATATCACCTAATAATTTTGTGAAAAATAAAAAAAAAAAATGCCCAGCCGGGAAGAGAACCCCGGTCTCCCGCGTGACAGGCGGACTGCTTACGACTATGCTAGCGAGAACACAATATTTATTCTACAAAGATTTTTATATAGTCAAGACGCCGTTTTGGGTTTCATGATTGTAGCATTTTCGCCTGTTTTTCAACCACAATTAAAGCAAGTTAGCGATGAAACTTTCCAAATTTATTACAAATCTGATGCAGAATTCGAAGATCCATCTACAATTGATGGTTTTCTATTGCACGAGTCAGAAAAAAAAATTATTTACGGTTCAATGTGCCGTTTTCATATTTCTCCGCGTGCGAGGTTGGTCTCAACCAACGGACCATAGGCGGATTATGAAAACTGACTTCAAAAATATGTTCCGTCATGTTAAATGATTAAAAGATAGTACAAGTATACAAATGAATTATTAATAATCTTTAAACTTGTGTTCTCTTTAACTTTTGTAGGTCAAATTGCACGTTTTGAGTGTTGAAAAGTGAAAGTGTACATGCCAACTCGATCGATGTGCGCATGCGCAGTCACCATGGCACATAGCCATTTTAAACCATTATCATGCCATGCGTTTACCCATTCACAAAGGCACGCTTCGCCGAAAATGTTGTTTTTCATCCACCTTGCAGCGATTAAAGTGATTAAACTTTCCAGATATATTTAAAATTGTATGCAGAATTCAAAAATACATCTATAATTGAATAAATCTATCTGCAACACCAGAATAGTGTTACAAAGTGCACATGCCAGTTCGATAAATATACGCAAAGAGCAAAAAACACATCTTTGCAGAAATGTTGTTTACAACCACCCGGCAGCGATTAAAGCGATGAAACTTTCCAAATATATTTAAAACTGTATGCAGAATTCAAAAATACATCTATAATTGAATTAATTCTATCTGCAACACCCAAAAAAAAAAGAAATTTAATTACGATAAGTATGAAATATATTCTTATTTATATAAAAGGTCACGATGATTTCAACCAAGTGCTGTGCACGGAATATTGGGACAGGATGACGTGTGTTCTTGTCACATAAGATTTGAATGAATGAATGACGTCGAAAGAATGCATGGTAAATTAGATAGTGTTTTCCGGGACAAGGTGAGTCATGGCTGCTATGACTCCGTATATGATTTCGGTTTTCATTTCCGGTCGCTGTACGATGTAACTCACTACCTCTGTTTTTGATTAATTGATTGAAACCTCTGTTAATTTTGAAGTTCCCCTAAGTATTCAGAAAAAATGGGCACAAATGTAGTAAATAATGAATGATTCATTTATTATTTACTATATTACTATATTTGTGTCCATTTGTTTCTGAATACTTAGGGAAACTTCAAAATAACATAAGGCACAATTCAAATTAATTAAAACGCATTGTACGCGTGCATAATTTATTGCTATTGGTCTACTTTATTCAACTAGCGATGAGAAACTAAAACTAAAACTACTGGCCTTGCGCAAAGTAAAGAAGAAAGAAAGAAGGCAGAAGGCTGCGTCTCACAATTAAAATATTAATAAATATCACCCCAAAAAATGCTTTTGTTAAGAACATAACTAAAAGAATAAAATATCACCTTATAACGTAAACTACTTACTTACCATATTGCTTTTCTTGTATCGAAGTAACAAATGCGAGAAATAACCCCCAGACGTGTTAATTTTCGTAGAGAAAAATTGAAAATGTCGTCCCTGCTGCTACTAGCGGAAGTGCTATTTGAACAAACATTGTTGGTGGAAGGCAGCGGATGTTGTTGTTACTGATCGCTTCCTTGTGGTTTCAGTTGTAGGAACAACCAAACATGTAGTCACTACGTGGTACCTTATCTTATCCTGTCTGCTGCATTCTCAACCACAAACACACTGTCTTGGTACCTGACGTAGGACTGCACAGCTGTGGCAGGATGGAAGACATTCTCACTCTTATTGGTTTATCCATGGCCATGTTAATAGGCAGCTACCTTGCAGGAATAATTCCTCTGACAGTGTCTCTCTCAGAGGTACGATCCGGATAAAAAAAAGTGTTGGAACTACTACTAGTTTAGTCAACGTTCTGTTGAGTTATTTAGTATAATGTTTCCAAAAAAATACAAAGAAACTAGCACTATTTAGAGAAGCTGGAAAATTGGCACCCACCTGTACCTCAGATAATTCAGTGTCAATTTATTGGACCCATTAATTTGGACAAATATTTTTACACCCCCAGAATATGAGAATACCTCCCCCCCCCTTTTTTCCATTAGGGTCGATGACATAACTTGCTCTTTTTTTTCACTTTTTCTTCTTCCTTTCATCTTCCAATGGAGTAGAGGCCCTAAACCAACTCACGATAAGCCCATGTAGATTTGTTTATGATTGGTTGGATTTTTGCAGCTAAGTTTTCCATGGGATGAGGTAGCCAGTAATACTAATAGTCGGGGCTGAGTGGTCTTGAGGTATGGTCTCCGCCTCGAGTGCTGGAAGGCCCAGGTTCAAGCCCCGGTGAGGGCCGGGATGTTTTCACGTGGACTTCTTTCTAGTAACAAAATTTCCCCTGGTCTCTGGGTAGTGAGATCGGACGCCCGTGTGTATTGTTGTGCACCTAAAAGAATCCCTTGGCAGTTGTAAATCGAAAAAGAGTAGCCTAGTGGTGTTGCCTGGGCAAAATTTCAAGTTAACAATCTACCCAAGGTATTTTCGGGATCCTCGCCAGTGCTACAGAGTTTGTGCACTGTGCTGAGATTCTCTGGTCTCAGGCTTGAGTTAGGAGTAGAACAGAGCACTTATGGATTATATCCGTGTGCCATGATATTGATCCGTCAACTAAACTAAACTGTCGCCTTTTACGACATGCCTGGTAGGTTACGGTGTTACTATTCTTTGTTTCCCTTGTGGGCCCTGGTAACATATGGGTGATAGGATGTCTAGCCTCCTCACATTTTTAAAGGGATTAGTTTTGTCCTATCCCTCTGCACTTTGGACAATCACATAAATAATAAATATCCTTAAATCGTTTTCACAAAAACATTGCATGGTTCCAAGAACAGTTCAGTTCTGGTGACATAGACCAATAATCTGTAAAAGTTTACTGTCTGTCAAAAAAGTACAGCAAAGAATGTGTCCAGTTCTGGTCTTATGTTCCCCTATCTGTTGTCAACAAACCAAGAAAGTTCTGGTGTGTTTAATTGAATGTGAGTGGGTGAGCAATAGAGTTAGTGGAGGTTATCAAGGACAAAATCAAAAGCCAGTTGGCAAATTTATGTATAAGAAAACTGACCTAGACCAGCTGGATTATCAGGAATATTATTAAAGACTACCCACACAAGTCATTGTTCATAGCATTTCTTGATACTTTTCCATCATAAATAATGCCTAATGGAGTTATGAGGGAGTAAACCATCAATTAGATTTAATGTCCATCAAGAATGATGATGGGGTTGAAAGTATGGAGCCGTGAGTTCTAAGATGGCTGATAAGGCCTATTTTGGCTCAAAATGTTCTTTGGCAATGTGGGCAATGAATGCTTGACGTTCCAGGAGGAGGATCTCCTGCAGTGGTTTTTCTGTCAAATATCTTCTTCACAGCTCTTGCAGTCCTGGTTGTTTCACAAGTGACTGCACCCTTGCATAATGATGTATGCCAAGAATTTCTGTCTTTGGCAGCAGTCTCCCAGGTGTCAAGATGAATTCCAAAAGCTTTCAATGAGATTTTCAGAGTGTC